>VVHJ01015243.1:4457-24455 GCA_015107715.1 Tylochromis polylepis | reverse complement strand
TTGTGTGTGTGTGTGTGTGTGTGTGTGTGTGTGTGTGTGTGTGTGTGTGTGTGTGTGTGTGTGTGTGTGTGTGTGTGTGTGAGAGTGTGTGTGAGTGGGTGCTTTCATACTATGAAAATATCTTGTAACAGTTGCCACTGTTTGTGATTGAGCTATAAACCTAGATGGCTGACTGAAATCTACTGCAAAAAGGTTCGCAGACATTTTTAAGCAGGAAAAAACCCTAATTGCTTTGCATTGACCAGTTAGTTGTCACTTCATTTTTTTTTCAGACCATGCTTTCAAATCAAGATAAAACATGCACACATCGTTAAACCCTATTTGATCAGGACAGTGGGATTCTGAGTATTGGCTTTTGAAGCATAAATATATAAACCTATTTACAGCTGGGATGCTCTCACTTTCAGAGGGATTCTATTGTGGTTTACTCAGAAGACTCAATTGGAGGAGCTGGAGAAAAGTTCAAAAAACACTTTCAGTGAAGATCTGTGGATTACACAACAGGTAAGTATTTGCAGTTAGTTCAGGTATTCAGTTTAGTGAATGTTAAATTCAAAAATTCAAATCAAATGAAGTCAAGATTTTTTTCAGATCCACCTTCCTGTATGTTTAAATCCAGTTTCCACAGGCTTGAGCACAAGTGAGCTTTCTTTAGCAAGCTGACACATTGAGAGGGAATTTGCATCAAATGAGGACAGAGGAGGTAAGTAGGCAGGTAAGGTTAGCAGACCTGCAGCAAACCATTTATGAGCTAAGAGGCTTGTGCAATACTACTGCACTGTGTAGTTCAACAGTCTAGTATGAGTGGAGAGGAGACCGAGGTTTAAATACTGCAGGTGAAATGACAAATGAGACACAGGTGCAACAGCAGGAGTCCTGGACAGTGACGCCCACTTCTGGGAGGAGGTAAGCACAGTCAACCACACTCATGCGCACAAACACATGATAGAGAGAGGAAAAATAGAGCAAGCAGAGGAGAGAAACAGAGATGGTGGATTCACACTGGAAAGGACACGGGGGACTATGACAGATGCCTGATGACATGATGTCATTTTGGTTGTCACTTGTGTTTGCTAAATTTTTATAAATTCTATCAATTTCTCACAGTTACCTTGAAAGAACAAAAAAGCGGTTTTTGGCTGCTCCTTTATTCACATGTTGTTGCCACAGTGGGTAGCTCTGTATGTCTGATTTGGCAGATTTTTACACAGGATGCAACCCCAAAGGGATTTGTGTCTCTCCTAGGATCGAACTGGGGATGTTTCACTTGTTAGACAAATGTGTAAATCACAGCATATGCAATTTGGCACTGATGATACTGGAAAAATGAAAGCTGATGAGCTTTTTCCTGTTTTCAACGCAATACTAGAAACTCTGATTAACAAAAATATAACACAAGGAATAAGAACTGCAAACGCTGTCTTTTTACATAGCATAAAGTATACTAATCAAAGTTCTGTGTGTGCTAAAGAAAATAAATGAAAAGGAAAGCTCAGGTAGTTAGTTTATAACAAAGGTAGAACAGAAATAACAAAGGTAAACAAGACCAGAAGGTTATTAATCATAAACAAGATCATATTATAGTAAATCATAACACATAAGGTAAATAAATAGACATTTAAAATAGCCTTTTAATAACTCTCTACATTTTACAGTCTGTATCACTTGTTTTACTTTCTTTCACCGTTTACCATCTAATAAGTCACCAAGAGAAAAGAAAAAAAAAGTTTATCAAGGAAGAGTTAAAAAGTGTGGTAGTAGCCAGTTGATATGTAGTTTGCTTGTTGTTTTCCATGAAATGAGAGAGTTATCCCTACCCATTAAAAATAATCAGAACCACAGTTTAAACCGGCTTGACAAGTCATGAATTCCAACTCACAATTGCCTACTATATATATGTGTGTGTGTTTTCTGAAGGTTACCAAGTAACTGGATTTAGATAAATGGACAAATGACCAGAGCTTAAAGTGGGACTGGGTAGGTGGGGTAACCCTAAGATTGGGCATACTGGTGTAGTGTTGGGAAAAGAATGATAAAAAAGAATGAGCAGATGTTAGGCGAAGCTATACAGTGGTGGGAAGAAGTGTTTGCCCCCTTCCTGATTTTCTATTCTTTTGTATGTTTGTCACACTTAAATGTTTCAGATTATCAAACAAATTTTAATATTAGACAAAGATAACACAAGTAAACACAAATGCAGTTTCTAAATGAAGGTGTTTATTATTAAGGGAAAAAAATAGTTGTAACGTAAATTAACCGTGTTGTATCACATCTTTGGAAAGCTGAGTTCAATTTCACCCAGGCCTGACTACTGCCACACCTGCTCTTCTGTGAGTGAATGTAATCAGCATCGTCACCTTAAATATAAATTGATGTCTTCTACCCTTGATGTAACATAGTAACAGTACCCTAGATGTACGCAGTAAAGCACAGTGCATCACTGTAAACTTTGTCACAATACTGCAAACTAAACTTTGAATTACACAAATTAGAATACTAGAATTTGTTTTCAAACTTGTCACTAAAACATAATCCAGCAAAACATGATGAATAGATCCAATATCTGATTTTAAAACTCTAAAATAAATGAGGAGGTTGCACTTGAGAGTTAAATTTCCTGTCTATAAAATTTCACTTGCTGAGCACTCCTTTCCTTTAAAATAACCTTCCTCCTTCTTCTCCTGTCCTCGCTTTCTTACATTTTCCTCCATCTATCTGTGTCACACATTAACATTTTTTGTAAATATAACAACTGTAACAGCTCACATACACATTTTGTGACAAATTGTACAGAAACAGTTTCCAGACATTTAGCTACTCCAGGATGATTCTGGCCCTCTTTAACCCCTGATCATAGCACAAAGTCAAATATTTTCCAGTGACTTTCTTTCATAAAGTTCATAAAGTATGAAGATGTTGAGTTTTGATTGTTCTTAACTTCTAATGATGGTTAAAGACCAAGGCAAGACCTTTTTTTTTATATTTATCTGCTCTTTGAATGGATAAAAGCCTGTAAAACGGCCTATTTCTACATTTCAAGTATTTGTAGAAGTTTGTGGAAATGAGTCATGAGACAAAGTGCGGGAAAATCATTGGAAGCATAACTGCTATTTGGAGTAGTCTACTTTGTTTTAATTCACTGTGAATCTTTCTTGCATGAAATACCTCAAGGACACCTTTACCCAGCTCCCACCCACAGATCTGCTCTCTCCCTGTCTCACAATACTCAAGGTAATTTATATAATACATTGCAAAACCATTTATCATTTTTAAGAGGAGACAGGAACAAGGCAGCAACATCGAAGGGCTACAAGATGCTTCATGGTAATAAAAGAACTTTGAGTCAGATTAGTATCTCCTGTCTTGCAATTTTAAAAGCAGTAAGAGACGTAAACATGAGGCATTCTTATATGCAACCATAGCAGCTCAGGCACAGATGCTAATCTCTTTCAGGAATGTGAAAGTCAAAGCTATTTGAGCTTTGTCAAGATTCCCACCGCTGGACTTCAGCTCAGTATTTATTTTGATTTGAAATGACAGAATGACACTCATAACGTTCATGTACTTTGTTTTAAATTTAAACTTGAAGCTTTTCTTGCTATACAAGCATTTAACCAGATAAACACTATACTCCACTGAAGCGTCTAAAAAAAGAAACAAGCAAAAAAAACAAAACAACCTGCATCTGTAAATTATAACAAATATGAGCTAATTAGTCCAAAGAAACAAATACAAAACTATGATCTTGAGTGCAGCGAGTTTTATTATTTGCTAGACAACTTGAGTAAAAATGCTCTGAAAAAGCAAAGTCCATATAATCTGAATATAAATTACCTTAACAATAAATATGAAGAAAAATAAAAAATTAAATAACTTTTCATAACAACAACAAAAAACCCTAAACAAAATATATAAAAACAGACTGTCTGGCTGTTTTTTCTCCTCTTCCTCTTTTTCCTTCTTTCTTTTTGACTCCCAAAAGGATAACTCCTGATTATTTCAAAGTGTCTTTCCTTGTTGCCATTAGGTTTACTTAAACAGGATTGTGTACACCACTTGCAATGGGAGCAAGTGGAGTCAGGTTGGGCCTCTTCAGGGCGATCAGGCCTCTTCTACTGTCACTGCAAACTTTGCCAATTTCCACTGCTGCCTTTTGAAGTCTGTCAACCCTCTGGGGCTCCCCACTGGTCTGGGGCCCCAAGCAATTGCCTGCCTTGCCTGGTGGCAGGTGGCACCTCTGGGTATAATACGTCTTTGATAAAGAGTCTTTCTGTCAATAAGAAAACCATGAAAGGTAAGGTAGCGTTGTATAAAGGGTAATAAAAAAAACACAAGCTATTTATCTATCTGTGTGTTTGTCTGTATGTGTGATTGACAAGACAGTGATTTATACGTGTTGTTGCTTTGCTCATAAGGTCAGGCTGTCAAAAGTTAGATTGTGAAAAAATAAATAAATAAATAGAAATAACGAGTAATGCTGTATGAAATTTTGTAAGGATGATCTCCTTGCTGGTGAAAAAAACATGATGGAAAAACTCTTTTGTAGCTATCAACACTGTTTATCTTGTCTTTATACACATTTTCACACATTACTGCTATCCTAGACTAACACTATCTGATTTTGTAAGAATGCAGATGTCCACGCAACTGAATCAAACATTAAATGATCTTCAAACTCTTCAGACTGCAAGCTTCCCAGTGCAAGTTTTTGTTATGCTCAACAGCGCCCATGTATGAATAGCACAGGTGATTTTTCAGTGAATTCACAGCACGCGAACGGGCATTATTTGTGCTGCCATCTGCAGACTCTACCCAGGCGGCACACTCGCCTAAACCAAACAGATTATTTCCAGCAGTGAAAAGTGTTGTCTGCTACAGATAAGAACTTTGGAGTATTTCCCAGCTTGAGTCTTCCGACATCATCGTGTTCATCTGTGAAATGACTTATGTCAAGATAACATACTGTCTCACCTGTCCAGTGTCCAGGATGACCCACTGGATTTCATTAAGGATCGTCCAACAACCGTGAAAGTGTCAATGAATAATTGATGTCGTGGGATGGGGGTTACTGAAGCCATATATCATCTGATCTCAACCAGCTTCCTTTTTTTTTATTACAGTGCATAATGGCCTGTTAAGCAGCAGCACATGAATTAAGAACGTCTGCAGAAATACTTACTGTATTTGTAATCGATGTTCTTAAATACACTTAAAGATTAGGAGTGATTTTCAGATAATCACTATGTTTCAGTTTTTTCCTACATTTTCCTACATCAGTTTTTTCTGCGACTCCTTAGGTAAATTGCCTACTCAGTCACAACATATATGTAAAGCAGCTGTTTATACTTCGAAATGCCATCCACGGTTGCAGTCCTCCGGTACAGGGTCTTTTTCTGCTGTGCCAGCATCCCTGAGACTGCCATTAAATGGAGCTGAGCTGCTGGAAATTATCTCCTCCTTCTGCTGATGAACTTATTGTACTCTTATTCTGTAATAACACCATTAAAATGTAATACACTTAGGATCATTACTTCACATTTGATATAGTTGGCTGTTGCTGGACAATGGAACAAAACAAGTGCTTCAGTTACAACAGTGTTTACGCTGCAGATGAAATCCACTTCTGAATTTAAGAAAACTGCCAGTGCAACGAGGGACTATAAAGGGAACTGCGTTTTTCTTCCTTCATTGTTAAAAATTGTTCTCCATGGGCGCTCTAAATAATGAGATTAAATAAAAGGAGAAAACTCAAGCATTTCAGTGTAGAACTGCAGATAAGCATTAATCTGAGGTTCGTGCAGGAAAAAAAACGGCACACCCAGAAGTGAATGATACAGCTCTGTCATCTCAGGCTTTGATGAAAGATCTTTAATTTTCTTGTACTCTATTGGGAATTCTCAGTGTCAGTGAAGCCCTCTTTTTAATTCCTGTTTTTTGATTCAACATGTAATCTGTTCAGGCCCAGAATAATGAAACGTTTGTTTATTCTTCCCTTTTTATCTTAATTCAAATTTGCACTCATCGATTTAGCTTATTCTGTAAATATAACTGGCTATTTTGGCTAGCAGAGCCTATCATTGCACACCTACTCATTGCTTCAAGTACAAACACTTATACTGCTAGAGACAAGTAAATGTGATAACGTGGCTAACTGGTAACTATTCTGTGAAAGTTGAAAAATAAAAAATAAACTCAGCAAAAGTAATTGAACAAACTTTATTTTCTTTCCAAAGCTGGCCTGATACCCTGCCATCAAGGGCATTCACTGACTTCCAAGGTCGTTGAACAAAGCTCAGCAAGACAAGACTACAGGGATTGTAGTTGTTATACAGTCCCAGAATTTTTATAGTGTCACTTTACTGACAATAGCAACGGGGAAGGGTCCTTGTCAACTCTAATGAATTCAGAAGTGAAAAGACTTTGGTTTTGACTTTACATAATTAGGTGAGATGCAATAATGCACCAACCTTGGAGCAGTGCACCTGGATAACAAGTGATCAAACAGCCCGAGCTCTCCATCCTCACTTAAAGAGCCTCAGCTGCGACAGCTCACTGTTGATACAGGCAGCTACCTTGAAGCTCAAGCTAATTAACGCTTTCAGACATTGTTATGTACTCCCTCTTTGACACTTTGCAAGAGTGTGCGCTGATTAATGCCGTGCATCAACATGGATCTATTTTGCAAGATTGGACCCCCTTTCTCATACATAATGTTACTGTGAGGTGAAGCTTTCTAACATTATGGATTTAAAGTGGATAGAATTACAGATTTTTAACATAGCTCAGCTCAGCTATTCTGAACGTTGAGCAGTTTATTCATTGTCAGTTTTCAATACTTTTTTAGATGTCTAAATTTTTATATCTCTGTTTCAACCATTTATCCAGGGATTTTATTAATTGTTCTATTTCACGAATTTATCCATTACATTTGCCTTTTTTTTTTTTTTTTTTTTTTTTTACTAAATCAACTAGAGCGAATTATCTGTTCTTTTAAGCTTAGTGTTTCAACATTTGCATGTTTTTTTGGGGAAGATACCCGTCTGTATTTTGTAAGGTTGTGTGACCCCTTTGATTAACAGATGTGCTGGTACAAACAGTCATGTTAAAAATAAAGTTTCTACTGGACTCTCTCTCGCATCATTGTAGAGGAATTTTGGCCCACTCTTCTCTTACAATGTTACTTAACTGGATTGAGATTTGCTGACAGTTGTTTATGCACAGCTCTTTTAAGGTCTCAACACAGCATTTCAATCAGGATGACGTCAAGACTCAGCAGGCCTGACTGAAACACCTTCATTCTTTTCTTTTTCAGCCATTCTGCTGTAGATTTGCTGCTGTGCTTGGGATCATTGTCCTGTTACGTGACTTTGGCTGACAGACAAATCACATTTCACATTTGACTCAAATATTTTTTTGTATGCAGAGCAGTTCATGGTCAACTCAATGACTGCAAGGTGCTCAGCTCCCAAGTCATCACCCTTCCACCACCGTGCTTGACAGTTGGTATGAGGTGTTTTTGTTGACAAATATGTACAGACTATACGAGAAGTCGGTGTTACAGTTTTGTTGAGCAAAATTCTAGTATTTTCTTAGTCAGTTTCTTGGTGCTAATTAGCAGGTATCTGTGTCTGTGCATTTCACCCAGAAAGGTTACAAATGTCGCTTAGTAAGTAGCTGGTAGTTTAGAAGGCTACCTTTTTGTTTAAATATGGTCAATTCTGGCTTCTGAAAATCAAGATGGCAACAGCCAAAGAGGTAAAGTCACAAACCAATGGGTTATGTTGCTGTGGCAGCATACACCGTCTGGTGTGTTTTAAAATTCTTCTAAATCAGTTAGATTAGAAGCACTCACTCACTATAGGTTAGATTTAAGTGATACATAGCCTCTAAATCTGAAAATGCAGACATGCCAGTGGGGTTCTTAACTCCACTGATAGCAAAAGGAAGTCAGATTGTGTAGATGCCTTGGAGAAAATAACTCCACAGCTCATTTAATTTATGACTGAATAAATACTTTCCTAAAGAATTTATGGTGTGCTCGTTTCATACATATTAAAACTGCATGGTGTTTATTTGGTTAACTTTGCTCCCATTTAGAGTAAAATCAAGAACAAAATAGGGTTTTATTGTTTTTTTTAAACTGTGACTGGCAAGGTATAGCCACAACAGTATGAGTGTGCAGTGTCCACTGTTCTCAGTCAGATCCAGCCTCACACAACACATCACATCTGGTTTCAATAAACTAAGATTGCAACAGACAAACTTACAAACTCAAGTCGAAGCTTTAGAACAGGACTTCACAACCCAGTGAGTGATGTTTCATGTACAGTCTGTGTATTTTAGCCTCAAGGGTATTTTTTCTGAAGCAAAAATACCCCTTTTCAATCATTAGTGCTTCAAACAAAGTTAAGTGCTCTGTTCAGAGCTGTCTGTCGCTTGTGTATGTTCAAGTAATGTTGCAGCAAATCCCGAGGCTACTGGGAGTAATTGCAGCTCAAAATGTATAAATTTGCATGATTAATTTTAAATAACATTTATCTCTGAATTACTTTCTGCATACAATGAACAGAGCATTACAAAGTTTAAAGGGACAAAACATAAAGACCTTTCTGATTCAAATATAATTTGGGTGCAATTTATTTAGAGGCCCTTATCAGTTAAATTATGCTGT
Source organism: Tylochromis polylepis (assembly GCA_015107715.1). NCBI lineage: Eukaryota > Metazoa > Chordata > Actinopteri > Cichliformes > Cichlidae > Tylochromis > Tylochromis polylepis. The sequence continues at coordinate 15,784 of VVHJ01015243.1, read as the reverse complement.
TTTCTGTTTAGGGAATCCAGGTGCAATCACTGAAGGGGGTGGAAGTGAATCTGTTTCCTAATTTATTTATGTAAACTTGGCCTCCCTCCAGTTGCAGCAGATGATTTCATTTGTCTGAGCAGAGTGCCTGATATAATAGGATTACAATCTGGCTGTTGGAAAATTGTCTGTGGACCTCTGTGTTTCTGAAGTTTTAAGCAAGTCTATTGGCCCACGATGGCATCCTCCTGTTTTTTGTTTTATTTATTTATTTATTTATTCATCAGCTTTATCTGGCATTAAAGAACACAATAAATCATGCAAGTTAAACTATTAGTATGAGTCACGGACGAGTGTAAGGTCAGGGATGATCCTGATCAGTGCCTGCTGTTTGGAGCCGGCCAGTTGGCATAGGTCAGAAAAAAGCAGCTGACTGCTGTGTCAGGAAATTAGACTAATGAAGCTAATAAAACTGAAAACAGTACATTTGCAGGTCCATAAGCCCAAGTGGGAACCTTAAAAACTTTTGTTATTATACACAGCCTCATTCACATTCTACACAGTCAGCTGACACATCATCAATATCCAGTACTAAATACTGGATGTGTAAGAAAGTAAAGACTACATTCACAATTCTTTCCTTTTAAATCAGTTGAACTATGGTGTAACTGATGCCTGCGAGTACAAAACATGCTTTTTATTTAACATAAATAGAAACACAGAGTTTAGAAGGAGATAATCCTTTTTCTGAAGCTAAACAGGGTTGAGCTTGGTTAGTACTTGCACTAGAGACCATCTGGGAATACCAGGTGTTCTAAGTTTAGACCCAGTCTTGATTTTAAGACCTCATGGTATCATATCACCCCAACAGAGCACTTCAATCTCAGACCGCTGGCTTACTTGTGGTGCGTAGGGTAGTTAAAAGTAGAATGGGAGGCAGAGCCTTCAGCTTTCAGACCCCTCTCCTGTGGAACCAGCCCTCACTTTGGATTCAGGAGACAGACACCATTTCTAATATTAAGATTAGGCTCAAAACTTTCCTTTATGATGAAGCTGATAGTCAGGGCTTCTTCAGATTAGGTTGTTCTGCTGTAGGATTCTTCCTGTGAAAAGGGAGTTTTTCCTTCCCCTTGTCACCAAGCATCTGACTGTTGTCTGATTTGGGGTTTTCTCTGTATTATTCTAGGGTCTTTATCGTACAGTATAAAGTGCCTTCAGGTTATTGTTGTGATTTGATGCCTTATAAATAAAACTGAATTGAACTGCTGCTTTTAAAAGGAATGTAAGGAGTGGCAATTGTTTGTTTTTTAAAGCCTTTCATTTGATGATAATTTAGGGCAATGTTTCCTTCTTCAAGTTCTGTACCTTGATGTACAATATTAGCACCATCTCTTCCTGTTACTGCTCACCATTACCAGTGAAGCCGACTTGGAAATTAGGTTCAGCAGAGAAAGCCTGTTCAGAGGCACGAACTCAGGTCTCTGAGGCCTATTCAGATGAAGGGTTCTCTGGGGATATTTGGCAGCTCCAGGAGGTGAGATTAAGTGAACACCAGAGACACACCTACACAAGACATCACACACTACAGAATGACTATAAGCCTCAATCACTAAATATATTATGTTCAAATGCATTTAACTGTTTCAGACACTGGATTTTATTATATTGTGTATAGTATATTGCTGCCAGCATAAAGAGCAGAGTGTGGCATATTCTAATTTTATATAGCCCCCACTCCCCCTAACTCTTTTCAGATTTATGTGGAACATTTGATTTATTTATTTATTTTGTACTGTATTTATTTAGTATTGTACCATTCTGACTGCATCACTGGGGTAAGACTGATGTTTAATGTGGTATGACTTATAATAACAATTGCATTTTATTCTCAAAGATTTACTTGCTTTTTGCTGTTTGTCAAGAAATTCTTGTCTGGATGCTTATTCATCTTCATTTCATTTTCAAGCATTAAAAAAAAGAAAGAAAAGAAAGTAAGCAATTCTAAATAGAGCATTTCAGCTATTCTGCCTCCAGTGCACACAACAAAGCAGAATGCTAAAGAATCCTTGAACAAATACTCAAGTCAAAGAGTATCTGGAAGGATCTGGCATATACCTTTATGTTAAAATTAAGTACTCCTGTCGTCATGTGTCACACTGCACAAGCTGTGCATGACTGAGTGCACAGAGTTCCAGAGGAGACAGGGATCTGCATTTTATTCCCCAGGCTACCATATCTGAAACACAAGCCCAAATGCTCGAGCATTGTAAGACCCGAGGAACAACAAAGGTGAAAACATCCTGCGGGCGCGAGATATGACAATAGATAGAACGCAAACAGAAATGAGGTGCAAACAAAGAAAACCAGCTTGTAAGCACTCGTCTTTAAATAGACTAGAGGGCTTGTTTTCTATTTTCTGTTTTGATGCCATTTGAACAAACAACCCATCACAAAGGTTTGTGTTGCTTCATCGCAAGCACAGAGACAGATCCTGGATGACATGGCAAATCAGTCCATTGGTGATTAGCACCAGTGACGCAAAGAAGCTGCAATTTGTTCTTGGACTTTGGACCTGAACACCTACACATGAGCTAAGCGTGGCTCCTCTCCCTCGCGTGGTGTTTCTAAGAGCCCACTGAGAGCTCCCCAAGCGCTACTTCATCTAGGAGGATGTCAAACATAATGTTGACAGTTAATGTGGTCATTTGGTGCATGGCTGGCAGTGATGGCTTTTCAATTAATACAGCCCAAATGGCAAAAATGCTCAATTAGCTTTAATGTATTCTGCTTTCTGATGAATGCCGTGCAAGCGGATGAGGGGGAAATAATTCATCAGCTGCATTTTACCTTTAATGACTTAAAGTCGCAATGTTCAGCAGTGCTGGAAGAACTTTAAAAAAAATAAAGAGTTATGAGTCAACCTAAGCCTTGGACGTGACATTGACTGCTTTCTGAACCACTTATTGCCCCTCTCTGGGCAACACCAAGCTAGATTGAACAACATGTGGGCAAAGGCGGTTAAATGAAAAGTGGAACTCAAGCTGCTCACACACACACAAACACACACACACAAACTTCTAATACCCACACAGACAAGAGGAACAGATGTAAACATACTGGTAAATATCAAACACTGACAGCCTTCAGAAGCCATGTGAGACTGTGAGCCCCCAGAGTGTTGACTACAATTTGATGGCACATGTTGCTTGTGCTGTATTGAGTTGCTGCTATTCTTCGGTCTTTCATCATATCGGCGTTTAATGTGTGTGGCAAGCGCAACAAAGATTTTAGTTTGAGAATGTCACAGGCCACAGTTGTTTCGCTGTTGCGAACAGACTGACATGTTTTCCCTCTCTGATTATGAAATCCTCGGCCTTGGCCAAAACGCAGCAGCCAGGCAAGTGTGGTCCCTATAAGGCTCGAGCTGGGTAATCCTCAAACTGCTTTTGAGACCAGTCTGTACGTCTGCCAATCTTGAGTGGAGTTCGGCAGTGCTAACAGGATTGCTTTGGAAACACGATATTTATTTTAGCCCTCAAAAGCAGGACAGCTACACTTCATGTACTGCTGCTTCAGGGTGATGTATTGCAGATGCCGAATCGACTCCCTTCTCTCCCCCTCTCTAACATGTCTACCGAGTAGAGTTCTTCTCGGAAGGAGAAATAATTCAATCAAATCAGAGAAACTCTCCTTCAGCGTTAGTTCCAGATGTTTGTCCTCAGATGTCTGGATTCACACTGACAGTTCGTGTGTATGCATGAATGTCTGGATGTGTGGATTTTGTGCGCCAGTCCATGAGACTTATCTGCCAGTGCAGTTGAGCAAAGGCAAACAGCAGGTGTGACAGTATGGTTCACTCTTATTTTGAGGTGAGCAGATGTGGTGCTATTAAAGCCTTACCAGATACAAAAGCTGCTCTTTTGTATCTTTCATATCATCCATCATCCATCGGACTCCCTCATGAAACCAGGCACCATGGGTGAGGGCTTTGGATAGAGCTGACAAAGTTAAGTCTAACATGTAAGATGATATTTAAGGAAATTCTTTATAAGCATCTTAAAGCCATATCTAAAGGAAAGAGCAATGTCTAATTTGAACAACAGTCCATTAGTAAATGTTCTTAAAAGCATTAAGTCACTGGTAGACAGCACATAGATGTGTAAGACTGAATAAACTTGAATCCTCCCTTTTTCCTTTTTTCTTTTTAAAGCTAATGCAGTGCCTTCAGTGCCTCCAAAGTAAGCACAAAATTGTTTAGGTGCAGTACTAACACTGACAGTTTTTATTAGATTTTCTGATCTCTAAAAGGGAGAGAACTTTCCACTGGGAATTTCGTGTTATGAATTTACTTACTTTGGGTTTTGTTTTTCCCCCTGTATAGCAAGCTTTTATATAGCATCATAATAAAACTCAAGGATTAAAATGTGAAGTGATATATAAAGCACTGTGCAAAGAGCTCCAACTGCACCCTGCTAGGAAATAAGTGCGGAGATTTATTGAAACATGCAAATGTACATATAATTACAGTATATGAGGCAAAAACAGAGTTTACACAGTTCTATAGTGCTTGAAAGTCAATATTTGGTATGACCACTTTTATTCTTCAGCACAGCCTGAACTCTCTTAGGCAAGAGTTCTTGTTATTTCTTTGAGTAGTCTTAAGGAATAGTCCTCCAGGTTTTTTTCAAGAACATTTCAAGTCTCTTCTTTGTATGTTGGTTGCCTTTTGTTCTGTTCTCTGTCAAGATGATCCCACACTGCCGATCCTTGATCGATAGTGTTTCACTGGGTGTTTTTCTGTACATGCATGCTTTTATGGCAATGATGGTGTGTTTGGGATCATTGTCATGATGAAAAATGTAGTTCATAATTCCACCAACGTTGACAAGATCCCCAGCACCATTAGCTGAAATGGAGACCCAAACCATGACAGAGCCTCCACCATGTTTTACATATTCAATTCAATTCAAGTTAGATGGTGCCAAATCAGATTTGCCTCAAGATGCTTTATATTGTTATGTAAGGACTCTGCAATAATACACGGAAAATCCCTGCAATCAGTCAACCCCTTATGAGCAAGCCCCTGTGGGAAAGAAAAACTTTTACCTACCTGTTAAAAACTTTTAGCAGGAAAAAACCTCTGGCAGAACCAGACTCAGGCAGCCATCTGACAGGCTTGGAGCGAGGGGAGGAGACTGGGCAAAAGATATACTGGATCTGTCTACTGATGGCTGTGGATACTCACTGTTGTACCAATCCATCCATCCATGCATCTGATAGATATATCGATAGATTAGATTATTAGCTAATGTGCTTGTAATTGTTTGTCCACTGTCATCTAGCAGAAATTTGCATTTGAAAATTGTAAATTGTAATCAAATTGAAATTTTGAGATATTGTGCCAGACTTATCAAAAAGCGTCTCATAAATATGATATAGTATCTCAGAAAGTGAGAGTCTAAGTTGTAATTATGAGGCAGTAAGTCGTTATTATAAGATGCCCTCACAATTGTTGAAAGACAGAGAATCATAATTTTGAGATTTAGTGTATGCTTAATGTTATTTATGTTGTTAATTATGCAATAGTAATATTGACTATGAGATGCCAGGTCATAATTATAAGAATCCAGTTACCATGACATATTTGTTACTTCATTTTTTAAATGGCGCTTACAGGCTTCCAAATATGGCAAATGTAGGTCCAATATTCACTTTGTCACTTTAGTCCTTAAGTCAGTGTGTGGCTCTTAGGTAACAAATTCTCAATATGTTTCACCAGCTGTTTGCTAACTTTGCCCAGGTTACATGTTAAAGTGTTTTGCAGAGCCGAGAGGAACTGCTGAGTGTTTATTCTTCTATGACTAAAGGAAACATTTCACTTTATTTCTTTCTCTAAAAATGTCAAATTCATATACATGCCTAACCTTTTTTATGAAACAAATGATAAAAAAGAATGCGCCTTGAAGATTAAAAATTTGTATTTCACCAGCAGATTTAACTGTGAGTCATTATTTTTCACTTTCTGTTGTTATAGATGCTATTAATGTGACCATACCTTTCCAGCCATAAGCTGCAGAAAAGGCTCATTGGTGCTCCATCTGAGACTGATATTCTCTGTGCTGCACAGGCAACGAGGAGCTCGCAGAGGTCTGTGCTCAATGTTCTGGTCATTAGTTCAAGACCATTGACTTGATAATCTCACCTGGGAAGGACAGGTAATGATTCCTATCGGTGCAATTATGGCTACCCCCACAAACAGCTATTCGTTGCTGTCATGTACATGCCGGTTCAGTATCTCTGACCTCATCACGCACAGACCTTTGTTAGGACTAAAAACAAACTGGCCACATAACACTGAATCATGTCATTTAAACTGATTGATTGAATTTAAACAGCACTTATAGACACATAATGTCCTGCTTTTTTTACTGTTCCTCTTAACTGGGCTGACTTTTTAAATGTTTTAAATGTTCTGTATTTTTGGTTTTTGAACATTGTAATAGGTCGGTTTGTGGCGTTTCAAAATCCATAAATGTAATTATGTTTTTATTCATCAGTGTAAACTCCCCTCTGTTTTTTATTTTGTCTCAGTATCTCATCATGACAACAAGAGTCTCATTTATATCCCACTGGCCACCTTATTAGGTACACCTGTTCAGCTGCTCATTAGTGCTAATATCTAATCAGCCAATCACATGGAAGCAACTCAACCCATTTAGGCATGGAAGAAAACCTGCTGAGGTTCAAACTGAGCATCAGAATGGGGAAGAAAGGTGATTTAAGTGACTTTGAATGTGGCATGGTTAATGGTGCCAGATGGGCTAGTCTGAGTATTTTAGAAACTGCTTGTTGCCAGGGACATAAACAGACACGTACAGGCCTGCAGTACCAGAACTGAAAGTGCATTTTTGATAGTTTTAAAATTTTATTAAATGTTTAACATTTTAAGATTTGATTCGAAGAACAACATATCAAATTGAATTTATATTTTGTTCTTCTGAAATTTGTTCTCAGCTCATTTTTTTTCTATTGATTTATGTAAATGGACACAATTTTCATATTTTAGTGTAACCCACACGGACAAGAATGGTTACAAACAGGTGTTAAATTTGTCATGATCCAGCAATTTCAGTTATTGAGCAATTAAATCTGATAGTTTATTGTCAAATGAGTACATTTTTTTTCATGTTGCAGCCTTCAAGCCTTCACTGACATCTCACAGCCGACTTACACCTTCAGCACATCCTTTTCTCCCTTCTCCTCTTTGAGACGTGTTCATGGTGCAGGTCTAAATAAAACTGCAGTCACAGTACTTAGCTAGATGAAGAGTGGGAGTTTTTTTTCAGATATTAGTTTATATTTAAGGTAGTGATGCGGATTAGATTCACTCACCTTTTAGACTCTACTAGTTTTGTTATGTCTAGGGATTGGAAATCAGGCTTATAGCTCACATAACACCTGCTTAGATCTTGTTGAATTCAGCTGGCTAAATTCAGAAAGAGCAGTGGATATTGGGGTATTATCACAGGTCAGCTAATCACAGCCTGTACACAAAGAAAAATCTACTGGAGCTCACAAAGCAAGTTATTACATTACTTATTTCTAAGTCATTGTTTCCCCCAAACTGCACGAGACCCACTCCTTACATATATTTACAGTTATTTGAGCCAAAAATTTCAAATTTGGATTACTCCCTCCATAAGTCCTGTTTCCACTGATTCAGTGTAATTGTGTAATTATGTGTAATTTATGTAATTTGACATATCTCAGCATTTTCTCCCCTGTATCCCCTCAGCCACCCTTACACTGAGACCATTTCCGATGAGGCTTTGGCAAACAGTAGACTAACTAAGGGTCCAGAGTCTCTCAGGGCCTGTGTCAGGTCTTTGCTGGGTTTTTTCCCCCCCTGTTTCTTAAGAACATGATTTTCAGATAGTGTTCACCTGCTGTACATCATTTTTAGGCCTGTCACTTCTTCTTTGGTCATCCATCTCTCCAGATTCCTTAAATTTTTTAAGGACAAAATGCACACCATGTTGAGATTTGCCAAATTTTCAGCTAAAAGCTCTTTTGTAATCACCTTGGTGGTACAAAAATACTCTGTTGTGCCTGTCAGACTGTGTTATCCTAGGCGTTTTTTCTTTTCTTTTTTTACATATTCAGTTAAAGAAATGGGAAGAAATTATGTGTTTTTGATGACCGGCTGCTAGAAACAAAGTACCTAAAGATACAATTTAAAACTGGTTCTTTGCTTGTCTGTTATGTGTCGGCACAACATTGGTTCATGCTTTGAGTCAGGTACTGTACCTTTTTTTATGCTTGAATTCAGATTCAGTTTTAAGTGGCTTAACAAAGAAAAAACATTCCTCTGAAAATGGACATGTGAAAAAGCAGCCAATTTCCAGAAAAAAAAAACCAAAAAGAAAACTTTGAATACCTTTTGAAGGCCTGGAGAATTATTTTTGAAAGACCATTTTAAAAAATTACAGAAAAGTCGGCTCCTTGAAGCAAAAAAACCCCAAAGAAATTAGGGGTCGCTCAAGTCTTTTGCATAGTATGATACGTGTGAACACACATAACAAAACTTCCTGCTACCCTGCAAGTTACTTCACTTCTGAGCTTAACATACTTTTACTTTTTTTTGTTTGTTTTGTTTTTCCTCCCCAAAATACAATTACAAAGACATCCAGGATAGTACTGTGACATTTCACAGGTAAGTGCTGGTGTTTTTCTCGACCCACTGAAAGGTCACGTCTAGTGATAAAGGAAATCAGCACAGTGTAAGGCAATATTCTGGGATGAAATACATCAAAACAAACAGAAAAAAAGAAGAGGAGAAAAAGCAATCGGTTTGGCAACTTCAGGGGAAAAAGGTTACATTTCTATGTGAGGCAGTTTAGTGACTGGTTGATTTACATACTCTTTAAGCACTTAAACACATCTCCAGAAACCCATTATTGTCCTAAAAATGCCTTGGTATCACATTAACACATAAATAAATCGTTTAATTTTGTTAAAGAATTCTCCTGGATACAATGAATGATATTTAATTTAACCTGTGACTTAAAATGTAACCTCCCTACCCTGCTAGACAAGGTGGCACATGCTTTTCCAGCACGACTCAACCTTTAGAGTTTCAAAAATTGACTCTTGCTCACTTCAGTGCCCTACATTTCTCACCTTTCAAATGGAATGTTTCGGATTTGATTGATTTCCAACTTGATCTATCTTTGCACCTGCACTCAACCACCTCCATCAACTTGGCAGAAATGCAACTAGAGAGCTATTGATTTTTGTACCCCTGAAATCACTTAGAAGAGGATACTCACTTTGCTCTCACTGTACCAAAATAATTTTATCTCTCCAAAATGGTTTCCTATATTCGCAATTTCACAAACCCATTTAATTCAAAGGAACATTACTGCGAGAGGAAATTGAACATGGACCTGCTGCGGCCAATTCAATGAAACCGTAAGATATAGAGGCTGCATTTACACTGTGTGAAGGTACTGTGCAACCCACTGAGATCAGTGACACCTTTGAAGTATAGCTGGTTTTACAGGTTTCACCGAGCATTCATAAAACAACTAAACACAGTTTTAAGTGAGAACACTCCACAGTTGTGTAAAAATACAACAGCATACGCTAGCTGAACCAAATGCATCAGCTAAGACTTAGGAGTATATTTTTGAAGGAAAGCAGTCGAATAATCAACATATTTGCTCTTTATTAGCCACTTTTGCAGCGACTTAAAAAAAAAGCCCCGCTCCTCCATGACACTCCATGAGTGTCATCCACAGCTCTGCTCTTTGTGTCAATGTCACCTTTCATGTCACAGCTTCATGGAAAGCTGCCCGATGATGAGCTGCCAGGTATTAAGCATTTTTAATCTCACTTAATCTCCCCCGAGTTTCATCCAACCTTCCACTTTCAAGGAGTTAAAACTTTATGATTTGTGATTCACGTTTATGATTCCCCACTTTCCTTCCTTCTCTGTTCCCTCCTTGTCCCTAAGGTTGCATCAAGTGTGCGTTTTCCTTTATTTTACTTATTTCTGTTGTGGCGTAGAAGTACATGACCTTATCTAAATGAGCAAAAAAAAAAAGAAAAGAAAAAAAAAGAGCTTTCTCATTTACTGAAATTTGCATCTCATGCATCGCGTCATCAACATGGATTAGCAGTAAATTAGATTGAGAATAATCCCATTTTGAAGAAAAATACAATACCCTAAGGCTTGAATGCAGAACTGTAGTCACAGTAGCCAAACGCATAAACTGCACAGTCCAAACAGATTTAATTTTACAGAGCTGCATTTAGTCTACACTAGGCTGATCCTGTTATCCCTTGCGCTAAAACAGAGCTGTATATTCAAGGCCATGTGCAAAACACGTGAAACATAAACACATTCAGCCTGACTGGGAAAACATAGGGTCCTTTAACCAGCTGAAGAGGGTGGTCTGTGAAGCCTGTAAATCAAATCATTTGTTCATTTTCAGTCCAAATGGGCTGTAATTAAGTAAATGGATTCTAAAAGAAATGAAACTGTTCAGCAAACACAGACCGGAGCAGAGAGCGTGGCCTATTTTCTCCACAGCAATGCTGATTCTTCCTTTACTCTGCATCCATCTTTCTCTTTATTCTGCTTTCCCTCCTTTCCTTACTTCCAACCCCTATAACGTACACCAAGCCAGCGTGGCACCAGTTGGAGATTAATGTATATTGCCCATAGGTCAACTAAGTCTCGGATGCAATTGAGAAAGTGGATATGATGCTGGCGGGGAGGCACAGCTTGAAGCCGTTCTTTAGATGAGTGAAAAATGTCACAGAAAAGGTGACTTATCCCACACAGGTTATGGCAGAAACATAGTGGAGATGGGTTTGCATGGTATCTCAATATAGGCTCCAAGTAATTCAAATTTCCATTTTTTTTTTACATTTGATGCTTGAGAAAATGGATAAAGGAACCGCGGGAAGCACAAATATATTTTCTTTCATATTTTTAAATTAACTAAAGCATTTCCAATAAACAGAAATAACCAAAATAGATTTCCATGTCTTGTTTGTGCCGCATAAAGTGGAGGGAAATTGGTCCAGTGTTCCTCCGCTCTGAAGTAAGGCAAGCTATTTGAATTCCTGCTGTGCATAATTATGATGGATGTGCATAGATCTGGGTGGCAGTGGAGGCGGAGGCAGTGAATCTGTGCGTGTTTGAGGAGTAGTAGTTGTCCACGTAGTCTGGTAGCTGATGAGCTGTAACTCAGGGCAGACCGACAAGTGCAGAGATTGTGTGGGTGATCTCTGGAGCTGACAGGTGTGAGAGGTTCTGTGGTGTGTAGGAACATTTAAAT
>VVHJ01015235.1:3502-26938 GCA_015107715.1 Tylochromis polylepis | reverse complement strand
CTGCTGCCCCCGCGACCTGGCCCCGGATAAGCGGAAGAAGATGGATGGATGTTTTTTCTACTAACACTGTAATATCACAGCTATCACTATAATCACTGCAATATCTCACCATGCCTACTTGGTCTCCCTGTTAGCAAGAATGCAGCCTAAATTTTTATTACCAAAAAGGATTAAAGTGCCTTATATGGCCTCCATTATAGCTTTTAGGGGGCTCTAATCACCTTTGTGGGGTAAAATGTAAGATACAATAAAATAATATATTTATAGAAAACAAATTTTTGATGCTGTAATTATGGTTTTTAACATGTCAGCTGTGACTCAGACTGTAGTACAGCCCACAAGTAGCAAGTACCAATCAATCAATGTCTGCATCCCTTTTTTTTATACAATATGTGACTCTGCTGGCTGCCTGTCTGTAATATGCTTATCTATCTATCCTAGAACATGCCCATATTCATACATGCAAATTTTTTCTGCAGATTAATTTGTTTAAATGGATGATAAGAGGTTTACACAACTCATTATGTTTCCCAGATATGTGAAAAATTTGGTATTCGTTAAATATAGTGTATTATATAGTTTAGATCTTAATATATATAGCATATACAGTTTCTTCAACAATATATAAAGCAGACTGTGTAAATGTTATATATGCATTTATAGAAAGACTGTCTTTTTAAGACTGGGTGGTCCAAATAAAATTTCTGCAATGTGCACTATATATGCTCCCAGCAGAGAAACCTTCATATACCTGTACAGTCTCTAACATCAGAAAGTTTTAGCCAATTTAAATATTTTAAGACGCTGTGGGATTGTGCGCTGGGTTGTCGATGGGTCTGTGGCACCGGCTAAGATGAAAATAATACATCAAAGTCATATTAAATTCTGATTCATTCTCTTTTTCCAGCTGGCATTGGGAGTATCAATCTTCTCAGTGCTCTGTTGAAAATACAGATCGGAGGTGGTGGTGGTGGTAGTGGTTGGGGGGAGGTTAAGCCTCACCTGTTCAAGGTCAGTGAGAAGGAGAAGACACTTTAAAATCACTCATGTCAAGATATTTTAAACATACTGCTTTTATTCGTTTTCATCCAGCAGAGAATTTCCCCTTGTGTGAAATCCAAAATATACAGCTGTAATCAGCTGTATTATGCTAAAGACAGTTTGTGAATAAGGTGTGTGTATACGTATAGTGAAATGTTATATTTTGTAAACTTACATTGATTTGATTTGGGGAAGTAAGTGAAGACAGTTTTGTCAATTTTATTTAAATGAATTTAAAAAATACACCTAATATTTTTTCTTAATTAAAAAAAAATCCAGTGACAAACAGCTAGCACACTTCAAAGTTTTCTGATAAAATTATTCAAGTAAAGTTAATTGATTTTTGAAGATGTAACAATAGAAAATATCTCGAGAGAAAGTGTGTGGTTACTTGAAAGGCGTCTATTCTTTGCAAGCGTCAGAGAAATTGGATTAGGATTTATGCCACGGCTGTTTTGATATTCGCCTATTTCACATTTAAAAGTAGGTGAGAGCTATTCAATTTAGACTGGCTGAGTGAGATTGATTTAATTTAACAAAGAAATGGACTCTGGTGAAAGTGCACATATCACTGCACTACTCGTTTTCCTAATTGACTAAACTCAGGAGCCAGATCACAAAATGGTGTGATGACGCATGTACATCACCCCCTTCGACCTCACAAAGAGCAGCATGTCATGCCCCAACAAATGGCCTCAGGGCCCAACCACTTACTACATTGCCCGGGAGGAAATCAGTAATTGGCATAATTTTTCATGAGCTCAACTGTAAAAGGTGAAATAAATGACACTGTTCAATAATGCATTATATGCATCTATAATTGACTATGATTTTTTTTCTGGACCAGGATATCTTCAGAGAGACGGGAGGAATGAAAAAAGCTGTTTTATGTAAACCTTAACTATCAGAAGAACTAGAATGCATAACTTTTTAAATATTTACCCTGTTTTAAATGTAAGCTTTTTATTCACTAATCTGGTGCTTACTGTCATAGTTCTGAGTGCTATTCTTGCAGTTTCCTATAGCTACCTTAAACCCATCATTGCAGAGATTCTAGTTTGTTTACATGTTGCACTTCTGTAATTCCCACTGTTTATGTAACTGGCTTAGGAAGCAATGATACAGATACTGGAGCAATAACATTAAAAACGATCAGTATTTACTATTTTTAAGACTTTCAAAGCTATAAAGAAATCTCTACAAGGCTGAAGTGTATGTGCATGAAGTGTGTGTGTTAATATGGATAGTGTTATAACCATATAAGAATCTGAAAATCTTAAACAGTGCTCTGACTGAAAAAAAAGATGTACATCAACACATCAAACGGGACTATATCACCAAAAATAAATAAATAAATACATAAGTAAATAATAAAATCACACTATTACTTTGTAGTAACAATAATTTTGTAATTTGTTGTGTTCGTATGATGACATGGAATAATATTATCATTCATATTATTATATCTGGAGATGTGTTTGTGATTCTGATTCATAAAAGCCCAACAGAGACTTTCCTTTAGCTCTGCTTTGGTCTCCACCCATTCCTGCTAAATGCTACACTATGTTCACCAGCTAGGTGCCAACTGTCTCTGTCTTTTGTTTGGTCCTGAACCAATATGTATACATATTTTTTCCCCTTAGAAGAACTTTCTTGTAAAACTAAAGAGGCGTGAAGAGTGAACAGAAGTTATCCATCATAAAACAATAAGACGTAAGACACAACACTGGTGTGTAGCGACAGGTGTTTATTACTAAAAAAAAATCGATCCATTACTGATATAAAAATATTCCTTAGAGCACCATTTTTTATTGTGTTATATTGTGTCCTAGTTTTATAGTGTTTTATATGTGCATTATACACATGAAAACATCCATTCACGTACAAGTTTAAAGGTTTTTATTGGGAAGGTAAGATATGGGAAAATTAGTGCTTTGTTTATTGCCATCTGCTTTAATGGGACAAAGAAGGTAGGTTACGTTTTAGTAAAGAACAATCATTTAGCTAGAAGCTGCCAGGCCTTATGCTAAACTACTGAAGACAAATAATCTGGTACAGACCTGTTATTGCTAATAACCGTGAATGCCAGTTTGCAGTTAAAGCCTACACGTACAGTGCTGTATGCATAGTGTAACTGCTTGACATTCACAGACAGATATTTAAACATAACCATACAGTCATTTGTTGCATAATAAAAAAAAAGTTGTTGTAATCTGTTGTCTGTTTAATGTTATAACTGAAAAACTATTAGAAAATCTGTTTATTGAGCATTTGACCTTTTGATGATCTGTTTCAGAGAAGCTGTAACATTCCTACTGAATTACTGTCTATACAGCAAACAACACCTATTATGAGCCATAGCTGTGCTCCTTTCCACACTATAACTGATTAGCTGACAGGCTGTTACCATCCACAGCAGAGCCAAGTAAACAGTGAATGCAAGGTTAATGCAAGGTAATAAAGATTAGTTTAATACGTGGTTGATTCCACAGATCCTGAAGTCCTTGACTCACCACTTAATTATTTTTAAGCCAGACACATGCTCAAAACATGCTACAGTCACTTAAAGTTTGTGTGATGTTTTCCTCTCTCATGTGTCCTTGCAAGTTAAGATGAATGGTTCCGGTGCCACATGGGACTTCTCATCCCACACCAACATATTCTATCTTTTATGCAGCTGCTAGCTTTTTTTTCATGAACTCTCTGTGACATGTGAAGAAGAGAGCACAGCAGAAAGCAAACAAGAAGAGGCAAAAAGAGAATCAGAGAGATAGTGGGATTGATTCAGCTTCCCATATTTCAGGGGGCACTTGTGTTGCATCTGTTGAGCGAGCAGATCCATTGTCTGAGTTGTCAACGCCACCGCAGCATGGGGACTCAGCACTGCATGGTAGCGTGGCACCAGGTACCTCATACTGACAATGTGACAGCAGGAACCTTGGGTAATTAAAGCAGCTCCGTGCTCTGTGCCCTCAGGGCATGTCTGCCTGGGATGTGGAGATCATACCTGGCTCGCTCACATTCAACACTAACAGCTGAAGCAATTTTCAACCTTAACAAATTCCTGCTCTGTGCATTTATGGATAGCAGCATTAGTGTGATGTAGGCAGCACTCAAGCATGTGATCAAGCTTTATTCCCAGCAGCTAAAAATAGGACCTTGACCTGTGGGTGACCCAAATTTGAAATACACTGTACAGGTACACTGTATTTCATTTAATCTGATTACCATGGATGAAAATCATATTTCACCAAAGTAAGTTTTTTCTCTATATCAGTCTACAAACTTGAAAGCAATATGTGTAGAGCTACGTATAGAGCTAGGAGCTCTGATACAGGGAGATGATAACCAGCCAGGGCCAGGGAGTCCACTGTGAGTAAGCATTCCCACTGATCTGATCTGCCCAGAGGCAATACACCATGCATGGAAGTTAAATGACTGTATTCCAATTTGCTCTCATGAATATTAAGCAGGGCTGTGACAGAAAGGGCTGGCTGTACGCAAGCTGCTGATCCACACCGACAGATCAGTCCTCTGATGTCTAGGAGGGGCGGGCAACTCTAAAAACGAGGCCCCCACAGCAGATGAGCCTCCTCCTCCTCCTCCCCGGTCTATTTTCATGTCTTAAATGGGCCAGAGTGGCTGGCTGTCTCATCAAGGGAAAGCCAGAGACCCTGGACTGGTTCTCACTTAGTATAACTAAGCAATAAAGACATTGATGTCTAAATTATGCTGCTGCTACTGCTGATGATGATGAGTGCGAGTGAATCTGATGAGGGATTATACTGTAGCAAACTATAGCAGCTCCCTCTGCTGCTGCTTATGATGAATAAAAACCTCCACTAGTAGAAATCTAATATTGCTATGTAATATAACAAGCGCATTAGAAAGTGGAGGGAAACCAACGTCTGTAATAAAGTAAACAAAAAAGCACTACTTTGAAAGTCTCGCATATATCCACTGCAGATTTACAAGGAGATGGATTTTACTATGTGAACCAGGAAAACGCTGCTACTAAACCGCAGCAGCCCCTCCAATTAGACCAAACTTATTACAGATGATTTAAGATTTCAACACCTGCAGTTTTACCTATTAATTAAAATAATTTTCTAATTTTACTAAGACCTGAGGAGAGCAGCACTACGCTGTTGCCTCTTCTCAACCCAATTAACATGAATAAAAACCGTGTATTTATAGAAAGCTAATGCTAATCCTTTTGACAAACAGGCACAGGCTTGCTTGTTATAAATATATTTTAGGGGTGATTTATTCCCACGGGGTGCAACATTGATGGTGTGCTGTATAAAGTAATCCAGCACTGCTAAAAAGAAGCATTTAGTAATATATTTACTATATAGCCCAGTAAGTTTTTTGTATGCTACATAAAATAATTATCCTAATAATTATCCACACTATCCTGTGAACTCCACAGTGAGGGTTTTAATAAGTTTGCCACGTGAAAGTTGATTGAGAGGAGCGAAGATACTTTATTTTCTGTATTCTGGTTTAGTTTTATACACCGATTGATAATGTAAATGCTTTTATTTGTGTGAAGGAAAAATCAAATGGAAGGAACCAAGTAACAATCAAAGCAGCACATAATGCAGTAAGGGTCTCATTTAATCTCTGATTTATTATCTCTGCAGACTCAGCACATACATACAGGCATGCTTTGTCTCGCTTTTTTTTTACAATGTTACATTTTTAAATGTAAAAGAAAATGTATCAGTGATTCATTTTTTATTTATTTCTTAATGTCAGTTCATCTATTTTAACTAGCTAGAAAACTTTGACTAATTGGTGCTACGTAGTAATTCAAGTCAGGACTGCTGTTGCCGCTTTTTTGGAGCATTTTTGGTAGAAGTTAAAAACGTTTTAACACTAGTTTTGGTGAGTGAAATTCTTCTTGTTTGTTAGTCTAGCACTTAGCACCAGTTTGCAGGTATCTGTTTTTGTGTTACACCGCGTTTATGGATGTAGCTTGCTAACCCAACTTGCTAACTTGAATAATAACTTAGCACTCCACCCTTTCATCTAAATAGAATAACTTCTCACCCGTGATACTACACATATGTAATGTGCTCACTTATAAAATACAGGTAGCATTATTCTGCTTGCCTAGCATCATGGTAACAAGAAAGTAGACCGTCTGTCAATTCTAAGGTTTATATTGTAGAACAGTTTGCTATACAGAGGAGTTTGTGGTCGACTCAAAAACTGCAAGGCGCCCAGGTCCTGTGGCTGCAGAATAAGCCGAAATCATCTCCAGCCACCTCTGTGCCCAACATCTGATACGAGGTGTTTGGTTTTCTATGAACACAGCACTGTGCATTACGGTCAGAAATCTCTACTTTAGTCTCATCTGTCTAAAGGACATTGTTACAGAGGTCTTGTGAGTTTGTTCAGTTACAACTTTGTAAGCTGTGCTATCATGTCCTTTTTAGTGACAATGTCTTCTCCTGGCAACCCTTCCAAACAAGCCAAACTTGTTCACTATTTTTCTAATTGTACTGTCATGAACTTTAACATTTAACATGCTAGCTGAGGACTGTAAAGTCTGAGATGTAGCACTGGAGGATTTGTTGCAAATGCTCGATTTCTCATTGCTCAATCTGACATTGTGTTGAATTTGCTGGGAAATTCACTCCTGAGAAGACTGGTAACTGTCTTGAATGTTCACTGTAGAATGATGGACTAAAGATTGTTTGGAAATGACCTTATAGTCCTTCCCAGATTTATAGACAGCAGCAATTGCTTCTTCTAAAATAGTTACTAATGTCTTTCCTCTGTGGCATCATGTTAACACACACCTGAATGCTCCAGACCGGCAAACTGCCAATCTGGAGCATTCATAGAGGGCCTCACACGCTCTGATTATCAGTTAATCATGTTCTGAGGTTGTATTTACCTAATTTTAAGACCAGCTGAGGCCAAGATAGTCTTTATTATGTTTGATGCATAAAAACTTTGAATTGAAAGAGGATGTACTTTCTTTTTACCGTGACTGTATATTACCTGCCACAGTTTTTCTTTAAATAATATATCGCTGAATCGACAACCCATTCTCTTAAAAAACATATGCAAAGAAATCTTTTAAAGACGCAAGTCCAACTTCATGCAACAGTCTGCGTTGCTATGGCTCTATATTTATAATGATGATTTTATAGAACAGTCAGGCCCAGGTTTGTCAGAAATAGACATCATAAACTTCTATCCTTTAAGACTGTCTGTATGTATTCTTAAACAGGTTTGATTGAGCCTTCACTGGATATAATTAAATCACCTCCAAACTAATCTAATGGTCAACATACACTACCTTTCTTGATAACATGATTAAGCAGCAACATTCTCACTGAACAGATGCTTTTTCAGTCTGCCAGAGGCCCAACCTCAGTTAGACAAGCAGATATCACACATACTGGACAAGCAACCTTATTATGTCACCCAGCATTAAGTCTAAGGGCCTTCAGAAAAGTTGCTGCTGTTGGATTTATCATAACCGCTGTCCACCTGGATGGCACCTAGGGAGCTCCAAGGTGGTTTCATAGGGGTATGTGAGAGGCTTCTGAAGAGACTGACCTGACACAGATAGCCTTTGGCCCTCAGGCTTTGTTATTTTATCTGTGCCACCTAAATCTGTTAGGTAGCCATTGCACACCTGTGCAAAACATGGCAGAGGAAACTTTTTCTATTTACTTAGAAGTCAACGCAAACACCTAATTTCACAACATAAGCACCGGCAAATTCACATAACCAACTCGATTTATGTACAAAGGAGGTGCAACAGAGATAGTTAAATCCAGACCACAGAAAACTGATTGTCGATATTAGCTCTGAGGAAAAAAATGCAGGTTCTGGGTGTCTAAACATAGCCAGAAGGAAACAGCTACAATGAGCAAACTTTGTTCTGCAGGAGTTGACACTGAAAGGAAAAACAAATTTAACTTGTTGCCAGTGAACACGATTTGCAGATATCTTCACCATCAGCATTTGGATGTTTGTTTGCTAACGGGATCCCTGTACTCAGTATCACATATGCTTTTTTTGGTTTCTTCCTGTTCTGTCAGCCTTTTCTGTGTTTTTAAATGAGCCATTGGTTGGAATTGCACTATCATTTTAAACCCTTCTTGTTCTTCCAGCTGATTGCAGCGTCCTTATTAGCTTTTTCGCTACCCTCCTGAACTCGATTTTGAGAAGTGCTTTACACTTGTGATTTTATTGCTACCAATACTGCACAGGTAATAATACAATTATTGCCTCGGTTACCCTTTTAAGATATATACCACTGTTCCTGTTTTGTCCAAGAGATGTCTGTGACCAGCAGCTGGTAGAGTGTGTTAATGTTGATGTCACAGCAGCTGGCTGCTCTCATCCTGTTAGCTCTGCCTGCCATTATCAGGCCCTCCAACCGCCACCACCTCCTCCCCCTTCCAAAGCTGCTGTGATTGCTGCTGCGTGCCGTACTCATTTTAATACTCCAGACTCATTTGACCGTCTTTATGGACTTATCATATTAAACATTTATCACAGCCATTTCCCTAAATCAAGCATGTTTATTCAACACTTAGGGGACCACAGCCGGGATCCTTTGAGCACCCCCACCCCCAGCATACTCACACATTTCACACACACACACATCTTTATTTTCTCCTTTTCCTTGTTTCTCTCTGTTCCTCCCCTACTCTCCCTCAGCCCCCCTGGCTTGCTTTATTACAGTCCTCGTTTCCTTCTGTGTGCCTGCCTGAATAAAATGAGAGGCAGTTTTGTACAGTTTCTTCCTTCTCCTTTCCGGTCATCCTTTCCTCCAGTGGCTAGGACATGAGGGGAATTGTGCTGTGTGGAGCCGAGCAGCCAAGCAGACACAAATGTATTCTGAGCATTTAGTCCTTTGAATGAATCGAGTTTTAATTTAATCATCTGATCAAACACTAATTAGCATAATCACTTGTGGGGATGGATGGTCTAGATAGAAACACAGAGCAATACATAATAGACCTCGTCTATGTGCTGCTAAATGTCTGCGGGACACTTAAAAACACATACAGTATATAAATGTTACAAGCTTCTAGGGACCCGTGTGGGGCTTTGCCCAAATTACCTCCTCTTGCAAGAACAATAGAGGCAAGTCTCTGTTATCTTCAACAGCACAGCTCCAGCAAAGGGATATATTCACTGCTACACTACCCTACAATCAAATGCACTGAAGCCAGGCCCTGCGTCCTCTTATTTGATCTTGGACAAGATGGCTTGCTGCAGCATCACACCTTGGCCTGAGCAAAGGAGGTCTGGGAATTCTAGGAATACCACAAAGTGCTAAGATTATTGACAATGCACTCAGTCTCACACCGGGCCAAGGGATCGATGAGCAGCCAGAAGGACATAAATCAGACTCCTGTGGCTCCACTCCATGTCACACCCTAAACCACCCACCCCACTTCCCAATTAAACTCACGTACGCACTGGTTTGCATGCACACAAGAACACACACTCCATAAAGTCTCTCCACACATTATATATATACTTCACATAAACACCAGGAAATACAGCACTACTTTCCACATCTCACACACAAACACACAGGCACATTCTCACACACCTTACAAACAAGATGACAGCGCTTTAAAAATGGCCAGCTAAAAATAACCGCTGCTAACTTGGTCTTAAATCTTAGCATCTGTGCCAGGTTTAAAATAAGGAGCAGTGTCAAGAAACCAAGCTGGACCCATTTGTCTTTCTGTCACTCTGTCTATCCAGCTTTGCCTCCTCCGTTATCCCGTAGCCTACTTTAATATTCGGACAACGGAGCATGAGACACTGGGACAGACTTGATGGTGAAATATCTCCTGGAAATGCAGTCTTGAATAAACCGACTGAGATGCAGATATGAATATACAAGAAGAGTCCATGAAAAGCCAAGTTCAGAGGCATCACTGGAGAGAAAGAGACAGGCTGGCAGACAGTTAGTGAGCCACAATACATCAGGCATGCATCATGCTAAGGCCAAAGTCATGCGAATCAATTCAGCCTTGGGCTACCAAGTGAGTCGAGTTCAATTCCTGGACCTGCTATGTGGAGGACTGGATTAAGAGGCAGTATTTATGAGGTGCAGTGTGATTGTTTGTCTCTAGGGGTGATGGATAGCAAACTCATCACACCTTCAACACCTGTCTTCCACAATGGGCAAAAACTGTGGTGGGATACTCACCACAAGTGAGCCTGCAGACACGCACACACACATACCCAACAGGGACTACTGGAGTGTGTGCACATATAATCTATGTTTTATGAAAAGCTCACAATTTTAAAAATGCATGTTTTTATATTTGACACAAGCATTAAATGACATTTCCCTCTTCTGTTTGTAAAAAAGGAATCAAAACTGGATGAAATTTCACAAAACCAAGTTTCCGCTTGCAAAAAAGCAGCACATAAAAATCTCAAATAAAGTAACAAGGTTTATACAAGGCAGCAGAAAAGAATTTTTACTTCTAATGAACTCATTTTTGGGGGGGATATTGTCACAAAGGCTCATGCAACCTTTTAACATTATAATCTCATGTTTAGAACAATTCTTATTCATTTATCTGATTGGAAGCAGATCATCAAACTAAAGCAAGTTAGCAAACACAGCACTGTAAACCCAAAAGACACAAAATGACAAAGTCATTGAGAAGAGTAAGTAGTTTAATTAAATTGTCCTACTAACAAATATTTTCAGTTTAATGAGTCATATTTTCTTCCATTTTGAATAAATATACTTCATTAACTTTAAGCTTTTTGAGAATTTAATAGCACATGAAGAGTGAAACACTTTTATTATAGAAGTTTCATCCAAGGCCAAAAAATTATAAGCAGTATTATTATTATTAATATTCTAATATGGTGTTATAACCTATACCTGTTCCTGTTTAATGTTTAGGGATTGTAATCACTAAAGTAACTAAAGTGTCTAACTCATACTGATTTTTTAAACATAGTTACATACATTTTTGTTCTCTTAAATCCATCCACATGACACATTTATTAAAACGGCATCCTATCTCCTCAAAAACTTTTAGTTGACTTTATTGGGAATAAATGTGTCATGCAATTATTTAAATTCTGAAAAACTGACTTTTCAGTTCATTAATGGCTCAGTCATGCTAGAGTTAAAATAAGATGGCAACCTTGTTGCAACTATGAAAAATAAATAAATTAAATACATTTTTAATTGTAAAATACTTTTTTTTTATATGTAGTTCCCGGTGAATGTGTTGAATTATTTATTTAATTAATTAATTATTTTTTACACACCTTCATTTTTGATCAATTGCAAGTAGTTGTGCGACCAACTTGTCACCCAGGGGGTTGATTGTGCAACAACCTCCTAACTATTTTGGATTGTAAGGTAACTGTAGAAGTCACCTGGTGGGAGGCAACCTGTCTCCAAACAATCGCAGTGTGACTCAAACTGACTGCAGCCACTCCCAGGCAGATTGCCAAAAGTTGCAAATAATTTCTGTCAGATTGCACATTGCAGTCAATCTGAGTCAGACTGTGTCAGGACCCATCTCTTTCCAGTTGGGGCCTTAACTCATCTGGTTGCCAACTGATTTTATTCTGGTTATATTCCTTTATAAAAGTGAGGTTGCTGAGTGCCTGTGTCATTCTGCACTTAAATTGCCATGTTGCAGGAATTTCTGAATTTCAAATCTGTGTATGCAAATGGAAACTGATTTGCAACAGATTTGCAATTTTCATCATTAATCGCCACATTATCTCAAACAGATCACACGAACTTGCCAGCTTAACCCCATTCACTCAAACTGAGAGCAGACTGACTCTGTAATATTGCCATTTTATTCCACCAAAGTCCCTTTGAAGACAGCAGCTGACTGCGAGGGGTCGCAAACCTGGTCAAAGGCAATGATATGGCAAGTTCTTTTTACAATAACCTTGGTCTGGCGTCACTGTTCCATAATTTTAAAAAGGCAATCAGCTTCCTCAAATGTTTGAGTGCTTTTAACTTGTTTGGGTGAAGAGCGGGCCGCAAAGTAATGTTGTATTAACACATATTTATTCATTCAGTATCTTCTGCCTGTGCTGATCATGTCACAGTTGGTAAACAACACTTCTCATATCCAGACTGAAAAGGTACAGTACAGTACAATATAGAGTACTGATAAAATTATATATAGTGTTGGTGTGTTTGTAACTGGGATTAAATTCCAGTTAACGCCAGTTAATATAAGAATCTGGATTTTCGATTGGATGCTGCTGTAGGTTGTGTATAGGACCTTGTTTCATTCATGATGATCCGCATGTTTGATTTGGAAAAGAATTTACACTTTATACCTCTCCTGATGCAACCCTGCAGATATATCCAGGTTTGGAACTGAAACTGGGAGTACACTGGCTCGAGGCCCCCTTTTATGATGTATGGTTTGGAGACAGTGACATTAACAAAAAGACAAAAGGCTGAGCTGGAGGTGGCAGAGTTGGAGATGTTGAGATTTGACCTGGATGGACAGAATTACAAACGAGTACATAAAAAGGACAGCTCAGGTCAAGCATTTTGGAAACAAACTTTTGACCTTGATAAAGTTTTATTAAATCACAATTAGTGTCTGGAAGTAGATCTTCACATTTTGGCTTTTGCATCATGAAGAGAGGTCTGTAGGTCTGCGGGTCTGTTATTCAGACACTCACTCAGTCTTTTGTCATAAGTGGGCATGTTCCAAACTGCTTTGAAACTAAAATCAACAGAAAACCACTTCTGCACAGGACAGCAGAAGTGGTTCACTGGTCTTTTTTAAACTGTCAAATAAAGCTTCTACACCAGTTCCCCCACTACAGTACCTGTGCAGTGTAGCCCAGTAATATAACATGTCACTTTGACAGGTGCTGAGTGAATTAAAAACATCCTCTCTACTGAGAACCCTCTCTGAGAGGGAAACCCCCGCCAGATGTACTACAGCCTCACTTTGCACGCATGATCAAACACCTACATCTGGGTGCTGAGGGCTTTTCTGCTCTTCCCTGCAGATGCTAAATGATATCGTTAACATTTTAATGCAAGAGACATTTACACGCGGGCTTGCGCAATTACACCTCCGATTCAGTGGAATCCTGTCAGACACAGTGTGATCGGTAATTAGATTTTACATTGGGTGAAATGCAGCACACACACATATACACGCACGCGCACACATGCACGAGTCACCAAAGCTTGGTCCTAATTAGGGAGCTAGACAGGCTCGAGGAGGTATGGTACAGTAGAGTAGTCCTCATTATACAGCTGGGATGTATGAACTACAGGATATCTATTATGATCACACATCAGGGTATCCATTACCCAACATTAGCACCTCTTTCGACTGGAATCACGCGCAGAGTTCAAAATGTAACACAACAAATCTTCTCACAACTCACACAAGTGAGGAAGAGTTAAGTGGGTTTGTAAACTTAATTTAGCCCATTAGATATTCAGATCAGAGTGAAACTGCACAAGATGATCTATCACTTGACTGTACGCTGGGTGTTTTCATGGGGTAATTTGATTTCAAGAGCTATGATACTGCTTGTGCAACCAAATCCTAATTGGTAATTAGTAAACAGACTACTAGTTGTGAGTGCAACCATGAGGGTGATCAGGTTTCTCTCCATTTGCTTTACAGACCTGGCCGCCAGGAAGCCGCTGATCTGCAGACATTTTTACAGAGGCATCTCCGACAAAAGGAGGCTCTCATCACTGCACTGGCTTCATCGCCTTCATGTAGATTTATTACCACGCAAACACTCATCCCACCTTCTATTTGCAGCCAAGTTCAATCTATCCATCCACCCCAGACCCCGCAGCATTTCCATCCAGTGTTGCAGGTTGCTAATAATGTGGGGTCATGTAAAATTGGCAGGCTAACTGATGTTGGCAGCTA
Organism: Tylochromis polylepis; assembly: GCA_015107715.1. NCBI lineage: Eukaryota > Metazoa > Chordata > Actinopteri > Cichliformes > Cichlidae > Tylochromis > Tylochromis polylepis. The sequence continues at coordinate 12,983 of VVHJ01015235.1, read as the reverse complement.
TTTACTGTACTGTAAGCTACACTGGGATGGATGTTCTGGAAGAGCTTCCTTGTTTCCAAGTGTGTATATGTGTGTGTGTGTGAGAGAGTGTGTGTGTGTAGTCCGCGAAAGGTCACAGCTAATTGAGATCAAAATTTGATTGCATGATTTCCTGACCTCTACATAATAGTTCGTTTATTGAAGAAATACGAGATAAGTCCTTTTTAAGTCACGAGCATCGGGTTAAGCCGTGTGCATGTCTACAAATCATTGCAGTCTTGGTGGGGACTCTGTGAGAAGCCTTGTCTCATTATATCTTTGCAACGAGAATTTGAATAGGCCGGTTTAGCTTGCTGTGGTTTTGCCCAGAGGGAGCTTTCAGGCAGAGATATTTAATGGTTCCTCTCCTGTACTGATGACTGAATTTATAGATGCTACTTTGATAGGTGCAGGAAATAGCAAGAGCATAAAGTCTTAAATGGAATACAAAAAGTAATTGTGCCTCTTGGCTGGTGAATGTGCCAGATTTAACATTTTAATTTTCATAAAAAGAGTAATAAGGACTAGGGTTGTCTTTTGCTTCCTTTTGATTATAAACAATCAATTGCAAAGATAAGGAAAGCAATTAAAATTTGACATTTTTGAGCATTGTGTAGGTGCAAATCTGTTTCCCTTTCTTTAATTGAGTTCATTAAGCTGATATGCAGTGAATATACGCAAAGAACACTGAGAACCCAGAAGCGTTGCGAGGTGCTCGGTTATAATATGGTTGCTTGTAACACCTGTGGACACACCAGCGTGACAAGCTGTGATTAGCTTTGGATCGGGAGCTTCCAGGTCAGCCCGGCTTGCAGACACACTCGCAGTTCCCATCAGGAATAGTCAAATATTTCCACAGGTATGCCATTTTTAAAATTTTTTTTTTAAAGGTTTCCAGTTTGTGAAGAATTATTAAACCCAACTTAGTGAATGAAATCATCCGGTTATGCAATGTTACGAACAGGAATTCTGAACTGTATGATATTTTCTTTGCACAACACCACATTATATAGCTTTCTTCCCCCCCATACGGTGAAGAGTGAATGGGTGAATGTTTTAGGACGCAGCCCCTAACACCCATTAAGGAGGTTACCATAGAGACACGCCAGTGTGCACATGATAGGCCTAACTCTGAAACAGCAAGAACTGTCTGGAATCCAATCTCAGTGCTGGCTTCCATCTACAAGGTCACTCATTCATTCTGACAATGACTACTCATCCGATGAACACCTCATTTTCATGATAATCAACAAAACACCCTGCCAGAGGACACAGGGTCCTGTACATGATGGGAAAATCAAACATAAATAATAGCAAGAGGTAAGGATACTTTAAAATTCTCACACACACACAAACACACACACACACATATATATATATATATATATATATATATATATATATATATAACATACAGTTGTGTGTGTGTGCATGCGTGCGTGCGTGCGTGTGCGTGTGTGTGTAATGATTGCAGTGCAAATAACAAGCACAAAAAGTGTAACGTCTGCACTCAAGGCTGTCTATTGCTTAATCCCTATCAGTTGCCACAGGCCTCCTCAATAATCCCTTAAGCAATAAACGGACACAATCTTGCATGGCAGTTGATCTAATGTCAGAGTCAGATGATTATGATTAATGAGGATTCCTTATTGTTCCTTTATGAGTTTCAGCACAAGCTGGGCTGAGGGAGATACCATTTTATATGGAGTCAATGTCAATAAACGGCACCGACGGAGGGTTGCCTCAGCACCGAAAACGCGTTGGCACAGAAACAAAAATCCATTTCGAAGCTTTATTTTATCATTCCGGCCAGAGGGGGAAAAATCCATCTTGGGGGCATACTATAATATATCACAGCCCCTTGATGCAGTTGAATGTATTCATACCTGTAAATCCCCACTTCACCAATTTTTGTTTTGTGAATTCTCTCTTTTTTTTTCCATACAAAAGCAACCAACCATTGATTTTTTTTTTCAATCCCCATCTTCAATCCCCACCCTGATGTCTCCCAGACATGTTTCCATTTTCTTTCCTTCTCCTTCTTCAACTCTCCCTTTTTCTTCCCCTGTTTTCGTACACACCCAGTCGGCCATAATCCCTCCCTGTAGAAGGGACTCTGGCCAATAAGTGAACGCAATAAACTGTATCAGTTTCCACCATTGATTTTATATATATGCAGATATACGCTCTGTGAGAGCGTGCAAATATACCAGCATGGTGTCACGAATGTGTGCAATGGCACAAATACATGCAACTGCACTTGTGTACATGAAAAATACTGACAAGATGCACGACCGGGTCTGCATGTCTCAATTCCAGTATTTGAATGGAAAAAATGCATTTCACACTCTTTTCATGAGTAAATTTGTGAAGTACTTTTGCATTTCCAGAAAAAAATACAAAAATGACCCCTGTGGACTGTTTCATCAAAAAAACATTATACCTGTACTGTTCATTCCATTTATTGCATGAACATTTTGTACTAATGGTGCACGCTTTCTCTCTGCTAACTACATTTTAAGGTAAATAACAGAAAGCTGACCTCACATTTGTAACAAAACTGGTTTTGCAGGTGCTGCGAACACTCTGATCGAGCCAGAAATATAATTAAATTTTTTAATTAAAAAAAAAAACCAAAAGTTAAAATGCAAATAAGAATGATTGTCTTTAAAGATCCTTGTATAAACTGGCCTTTTTGATGCTTTAGTGTTAATTTAGGCCATTTGAACTTGAAAAATATGCTCTCCGTGGGGGATGGGGAAAGGGTTAAACCAAATGTCCATTATATCAAAGACGTCACTTATTACTAAGGGCCACAGTGGAACAAGGTTGTGACAGGAAAAAATAATTATTATTTCGTATAAAACAAAAACAAATATTATTAATATGATTCAAATGAAAAACTATTCAAACTTGACATAATATCCAACCATTGTAATTAAACAGACTGACTACAGGCACACTCAGACAAACATGGTTTAGCCGTTTTATTTCTCCTGGTTCAGGGTGTATATCTGAAGGCCAGAGATGGGTCTAATGGTTTGTAGGAGAGCTTGAAGGATTTAAAACGCAATTCATGCCTCGCCCGTCTCTCCCCCTCTATCAGGGATGTCAGCCTTTTGACAAGCATATAAAATCCATTTCATGTGGGTCACAGGTGACCTCCATCCTCCCTCCTCAGTCAGTTAGCTGTCTACCAGTGATTTGCCTTCTGCAATAGGTGATGAGCAATAATAATAATAACAATAATAAAAAGATGAGCAGGTGCAGCTTACCATTCAAGATGCTCTGGGAAAAGATAAAAGCCAATATCCACATGCCCTGCTCCGTTCAATCCCCCCAAGCTATGCTTTCTCTTCTTCCTCCGACCGGTGCCTCCCTGGGTTTCTCTTCTGTGCACTTGGAGTAAGGTTAAACATTTGCCACTGTCTTGAAGCAAACCGGTCCAAGTCTCTACTTTTAATATCTCCTTCGTACTTTTTTGTTACACTGATTTGGTTTCTGGGATGTCTCGGAGCATAAATGCGCCTCTGTGATTTTCTTGGAGAGAGCTCTGCTCAGACTCTCCTCCTGTGCTCCGCGTCTTGCTGCTTGTCCCTGTTATTCAAAAGGATGCTGAAGGGGTGAAGCCCAGGTGTGTGTGTGATGCTGAGTCAGAGCCGGGTTAGAGCGGATCCTGGGGAAAGAAATTAAATCCGAAAAAAAGAAAGAAACAAACAATTTTTTTTTTTTTTAATGGTTAAACTAAATCTTTAAAAGAAAAATGCCCGGTTTCAGGTTTCCTGAATAAAACACTGGAAGACGGATCATCCTTAAAGGTAAAAATAAATAAATAAAATGTTACAAAATTAAAACAACTAAAAGAGAAAAGAAGCAAAGAGAAGAGAGAGGGCGGTAGCAGAAGAATGAAAAGCAGGTTTTTTGCTCAGACTCCAAAGTCAGATCATCTTCATCGCCTCTGTGCGTCCAGCAAGAGGCGAGCAAGCGCATCTTCCCCGCTGCCGCTCTCTAATCGCACCACACTGACTCTCTGAGCATTACACAGAATAACCCTCTCCCCTGCCCCTGCAGACGCTTTAATTCCTCATTGCCTTAAAGGAGCAGAGGCGGCAGCCGGTCGCTCCTCAGGGCAGGATACTGTTGTGGAGGTGGAAGAGTGTGAGAGCACGCAGCGAGTGGGGCATTTGCATTAAGGAAATGAGCTGCACCTGACGCACCAAGGTACCAAGGATTTTTACGCACGGGGTTGTATCAGCTCAAACAGAAAGCGCTGTCTGCTGCCGTGCAGGTGTACGCGGAACACGCCGCTGTACCCCAGATCTGGCTTGAATTTAGTTCCTAACGTTTTTCTTTCATGTGTGAAAACAGAAGCGAGCTCCCCCGTAATAATGGAAATCTACAAGGACACCCAGTGACGCGTATTTTCTGTTCTTTAAGTAGAAAATGTAGTTGTTTTTTGAACTGAATAACAATGTGAACTTGATTGATGAGATTTAATAATCGCATAGAACAGAAGATAGGCGGAAAAGGCAGCCACTCTGTCTGGGAGAAGAAAAGGGGTTAAGATGAAGCGCCCCCCCACCCCGAAGACGCACATACTCACACAGTTTATATCGCCTCCCTCAACCCAATAATCCACCACGCACCACCCCTCCATTTTAATGCCTGCCTTGAAGTCAAGGGTATAGCTGTATTGGCTGTGGAAGCCTGTGGGCCTGTCCACAGCGCAGGGTTACACTCAGTGTGATATAACCGGCAGCGCAGTCTGCAGCTCATGCTCTGTCCCACATGACAGAATGCATTGCAAGTGAGATTCCAGCTATATACCCCAAGACACTCATTTCGTATGCTCATATCCTTACAAGTCCGAATGTGTACAAAGATAAATAGATAGAAGGTTTCATGGTGAAGGGTATAATGACTACATTTTTAGCGCTAATAGCCGCCTTTTAAGTTGATGAAGATGCTGGGCTGAGTTCTCAGTACAGCTGTTTTGATCTTTGCATTTTGCTGCTGTCCAGTCTTGTTTGTCTCTGTGTCAAATCTGTCACAGCGTTCTTCCTGTTTCTCTCCACACTTCAGCAGACAAACAGGAGCACTGCTTGCCTCAAAACTGTTAAAGTAGTCCTCAGATCTTTGTATTTACTTATGTTTAATTGGTCAGATATTGTCTGGATATATCTTTTTTCTTTTACTACTAATGCTACTCCACAATGTCTGTTTGAATGAGTGTTGCTGTTTTACTTTTTGCCTATAAGCTGCAAGATAAATCCAAACAAGTTTAAGACTGGAGGAAAGAAGAAAGTGCTAGTGTTTCAGGGCAAATGGTTAAAGAGCCTGGCTGTCATTTAGAGCTGATTAGGAGCACTGTGCTGGTTTTTTGGCACTAAATTCTTGGCATGGAAGAACAACTGAGTTGATTAGCTGCTGCAGAATGTGAGATATGATCATTTGCCCTGCCATATTTTTATCTAAGGTTTGTTTTCGCCTCGCTTGCTCCCCATACTCATTCACAGCAGTCACACTTAAATACTGTAATACACAAACAAGGTTTCATCATCTGTTTCCAATAAGCAATTTTAAAATGAAAGTAAAACACCTTGCTCAAGGGCATCTCTGTAAAGTTCAAGGACTGCATGTTAGTGATGCCGAAGGCAAAGCCCATTCATGTCCTACAGGTAATCAAACAGACCAGAACTGCCCGTAGTTTTCTTCGGTTCAGCCTTTTTAGCAGTGTTAAAAGAAAGCTTTTCCACAACTAAAGGTGACATCCGCAGCCTGTAAAGACAAACAGTTCTTACAGAGGGAGGAAAAGAAGGCATTGACTGTGGGTTCAAGGGATTGAGGGAGGGATCCATGGCATTAGAGACTGCCATCTGACATTTTAGGGGAAATGAAGCATTGGTGTAATCAAAGTCCTTATAACGCCTCTGGTGTAATCTCGCTCAGCAAACAGGATTTTATGAGAAGCTGAAATTAAAACTTTGGTAGTGAAATAGATAAAGCAAAGCTAATCAAAAGGTGATATTTGTTGGCCTTTGAAAACTAACGTTTGGCATCATAAAGCATAGAATAAAGGCAATGACTTGGGCTCACCTTAGCACATAGGTCAGGGGCATATGTACTGTGTGTGTACACTATATACACCATTACACCACTGTACGCACGCCCCGTATGAGGGCGCTTCCAGTAAAAGCACAATTTCACAAAGTGTGTTTGACAGCAAACAAGCACAGTGTAACATCAACACTGACCACATGACCTCACAACAACCAAATTACAGCAGGTGTGTTTGATAATTCCACTCATATTCATTTCACCAAAGAACCCTCACATTACTGGACTGCAATTGAGGAAAAAAGCCTCTAACCTGTATTTATATATAATCTTTTTAATCAATATTGCTCCCAGTAATTACCCTACTTTGTCTATGAGCCATGTTTGATCTCTATATGAGTATCTAATATCTGGTTAGCATGGGTTAAATGCCCTTTTACATTAAAAACCATAATTATAAAATAATTACCTCCCTCTCTTCTGTTTAATAAAAAACATGGATGCCGTGACAGAAGCTTTTATTACCACAAGAACAACAATATTTTTTAAAAAGTCCAAATTTTATCATCACTGTACAGAGAAATAAAAATCTATAATATGTTGAAAACACAAAGGTCAGAACTGGACATTCATATAGATCAAATGTTGCTGTTGGCACAGGCTTTATCCACACTCATGGAAAACAGGTGCTGCTGTTTATCACTTACAGCAGCTGTACAACTGAACAGGCTACTTGTGATGTGAAAGACAATACCTTGATTTTCACTCTGAACACAAGAGCAACAACCTTGTCACCAGTGGGCTGAGGTATTCAGTTGTAAACCCAAACAGATTATATTCAGGTCAGTAGGCAATGTACATATATCATATATATATCTTTCTGTGTATGTATGATCCGTCTTCCAGTGTTTTTGAGTAAACACAAAGGCAAATTTAAGGACCTTGCCCAGTGTTATACATCTATTTATGAACAGATTTTCATCAATGCAACACCAACTGAGCTGAAATCTTAATTTGGGGTAAAGTCATCAAACTAGGGTGGCACAGTGTTGCTGTGGTCAGCAATATCACCGCACAGCAAGAGGGTCCTGGGATTCAGATCCACTGGCTATCCGGGTGGCGTTTGCATATTCTCCCCTGGTTGTGTAGGTTCTCTTTAGGTGCTCGGGCTTCCTCCCCATCCAAAAATGTGCATGGGTTAGATTAATTGGTGTTTTTACATTGGTTGTAGGTGTGAATGTGAGCGTGAATCTGCCTCTCTGTGTTACCCTGTAATTTGCGACCTGTCCAGGGTGTAAACCGCTGAAAAAGGCTCTGTCCCCGCTGTTTTTCTAGGAGATAATTGATGGATAATCAAACTTTTTAACCACTGAAGTTAAAGCAAACTGAACAATAATAATAGTAATAATGCATTTTATTTATAGGCACCTACAATTTAGCAAATGTTTAAAAGTACCTACACGAAGATGTCCCAGAGTAACACATGTCTAGAAAGGACTGTGTTATCACAGGAGTAATTAGCTGTATTTGCACTGCAGGACCGACCTCCTAATCAGAGCCTTCTGCTTTTCTGCATCATCTGCAGTGTCGCATCTACAGGACTCACATGGATGGAAACATTTTGCAGCAGTTTCCGCCAAAAATTTCAATTCTGAGCAAGCCAAAAGAAATATAGTGGAGAAAACCAAGATGGCTGCTGTTTTTCTACTATAGGACAACTGTTTAATTGTTAAAAGCTGATGTTTGAGCAGCAGTTTGCTGTTATTTGTCTTGATTTTGGTATTTTTCAAAAATGCTTTCAGAGACGAGCCAGTCCACTTCAACATCTGCTCACGAGTCTTTTTTTTTGCCACTGCGAAGCACCTTCCCCAGAACATGCACAAATGTGCCAGTCGCCCTAAAAGGACTTGCTAGTGTCTGCAATGAGAAACGCTATTTTAACACAGAAGTGTATGAAGACGAGCGAGTGAAGATGAAGCTTTGATCCAAAGCTTTGTTGGCACTGAGACTGGTGTGCTCCCATTGCAAGCTGATACTAAAGCCATAACCTACAGTCTATCTATATAGCTGTATGATATATATGTGTTTGCACTTTTAGAAACACTGATCAGGCTTTTCTGGTTCTCCCTCCATCGTGTAACTTCATTTGATTTTAGTTCTTTTGACAAAATCTCCAAAACTAACATTACGAGGAGAAAAAGGGTCATTTCAGCCACGAGGGAAAGAAATCCATATGACAAATACAATAACTATGTAACAGCATTCATGTTTTGGACATGAGCAGAGAGGATTTCGATGGGGTCTGAGTTCACTGCGTGGGTTGGGGGAGGAGAAGAGAGTTCGTTTTAGCCCCCCAGCATGATGCCTAAACAGCAGTAAGTAAATGTGACAATGAAGCCCCCGGGCTGCTGCAGGCAGTCTTGGCCTTGCTGTGCATGTCTTTGTGCGGGTGTGTTTGCATGTGCCAATATATTGGTGCGTGTATATAAGGAAGGAAATAGAGCACATGTGAGACAATTCGTGGCACTGCACAGTCAAGGTCGTGACTCCTCTGACTGCGATACTTACACTGGCATGGGATCTGTTGGCGCTCTTTATTTTACTGCCAGCTTCAGCGGGGATGATAAAATTAGATCAAAGATATTAATCAGAGTGGTGGCAGCCACTGTTAAACCAGTGAAAGTTGTATTGTTGTGATTTATCCCATTTGCACTGCACTCATCCCATTTCTCCAGGAACTGATGAATCAAGAACTACATCAGAGGAAGCATTTTAAATTTTGGAATTTAAAGCTTCTGATGAACTCCGCTTCTTACTGACAACTGAACCAAAAAGCTGGTCTATGGGATTGTAAATGTATATGCATGTCAAACTGTCCCATCTGGCTCCATTATTTGTGCTTTAATATACAGCACTTTGTATTCACCATAAACAGTTCTATAGCTTATGGGCTCCTATGTTTTTTGTTGTTTCTCATTCATTATTGCAGACATGAGGCAGGCATTCTGTGCTGGTCACTAAAACTGGAAGCTTTTATTGGACAACCATGTTGATCAAGTCAGGAACAGTAATTGCAAAGAAAACTATAATTAAGGTCTGAAACAAAACAATATCATCTTGGGTTGAATAGCTTATGGAGTTGTATAGTAGTTTAATGGAGACAGTATGAAATTAGATTTTAGAGAAAGTAAATAGGTTAAAAAGATATGGCAGCACTTCCTTGAGTATTTCACAGCACTTAGAGGACCCGCATGACACCTCAAATTCATTTATTCTCTGTTAAGCATTTGTCCAAAATACAACATAATTGAGTAAATGAATGATGCAGTTCAGGAATGCACTCTTTTTTCCTCTGTTTTTCATGCAATATAAAAGGTAGTATATACAATATACAGTGCCATGAAAA
>VVHJ01015234.1:3458-13891 GCA_015107715.1 Tylochromis polylepis | reverse complement strand
TGCCAGAGCTGCTGGGCCATGTACATTCTGGACTCTCTCGATCATTACTCACCCAGACTCCTTGGACTCCCTCTTCCTACATTGTCTTCGCCTGCAACACCGACTCTGTGTACCACCACCCTGGCCGCTGTTCCCCTTTCTCCCCTCCCAGGATCCATTCATACATTTTGTATCTAGTTAAGGTTTCCTGTTCCACTGTTTGCCTCATAGCTCTTAGTACGCTTCCTCATAGTTCATTTCTACCTGCAATGTTACTGTTCATGGTTGTCCAGTAGTCACTGTAAATAAAGCACTGTACCCACGCCAGTTTTGCCTCCATCTGTGTCTGCATTTGAGTCCACACCCACAGCCTGGCCTTTTCGGCTGTAACAGAGAGGCTCTGAAAAGAAGAATGGAAAAAATTGCCCAAAAATAGGTGTGCCAAGCTAGTAGCATCATACTCGCAAATGCATGAGGCTGTAATTGTTGCCAGAAGTGCATCAACAAAGTATTGCGCAAATGCAGTGAATACTTGTGTACATGTTCCATTCTTGTTTTTTTTTTATTATTATTTTTAATGCATTTGGAAGAATTTCAAACAAACTTTTTTTGGGGGGCGGGAATTTTAATCCAGTTTGAAATCAGGCTGTAACATGACTAAATGCAGAACAATTGAAGCTCTGTGAATACGTTTTTGCACTGTGCATGTATATGATAAGGATTTCTCCCAATATTTGTGGAAAACACATTTGTGATGCTGAATTTATCAGCGCCCTCAAAGATAACATTTTGTACCACATATCAGCGATATGATCTGATATAGTAGAGACAGTAAGGGCTGTATCACAACAATAGGCATTTTCTGGAATGTCGGGAAATGCATGTGAGGAAAATCACAGCTATAAAAAATTAAAGTAACATTTCGTGAATTCTATAACAGCTGCTCTTTCTTTTCGTGATCCTGGTATTTGTCATGTTAACTGTCAAAATTGAAAACATTTTGCCATTAGGGATTTTCTTTTAAAAGCTTTTCCATTTGTTTGGTCCAAACAGGTGAATAATCTACTAAAACAGGCAGACTGTAATTGAAGCCCCAACTCGAACCCTACACAATTTGGTCATTTGGTGGATGTTAAAAGGTTAAGAAGTCTAAAGTGGACTTCATCATCAGTGCTAACACACTGATAATTTATTGTCACATTTTTATGTTGGTATTGTAAAACTGGGTGGAAACACTTGACTATTTGCTCATCCTGCATATACGGAGAACATATTTATTCACGTGGATTTATGCGCTTCTCTCTCAGAGTATAATATTCTGTTTGGTTTCTGCTCCCCACCGCCGTATGAGGTACTAGTTCACTTATTGTTTTCTACCATCTGTGGCATATGCAGACGTGTGTTTTGGATTTCATTAATATAGCTGCCTTAACAAATTTGTCTGCGTCCATGCTCATTATGAGCTTGACTGTGTGTGTAACAGCAGAGCGGTTAAGCTAATGCTCTGGTATTAATTTGAGGGGGAGGTTATCCTCCTAAGGTTGTTCAGACATGGCCACTAATCTCACTGGCGGCTCTCCTTTTAATTTAATTACAGTTAACTGTGTTAATATTTCATTAAAGTATTAGTTAGAAGAACGTGTGTTTTAATCAGACCGATGCTGCTGCTGCCACAGAGTTCATCCAACCCAGTGTCGTGCTCCGTCCCTGTCGTGCCATCATCCGCTGTCTGCTCATCCGTTTGTTCTCTCGAGACTTCCTCATCCTTTCATCCCCTCCTGTGACAGAAGCTGCCACACACAGACACACACACATAAATACAACAAGAACACACACTTATGCAACTGCGCGCATGCAAAAGCACCGGCTAAATGCCTAGGAATAAATGTAAATGAGAATTTTTTTGTGTAATCCCCTCCACTAAACAACTCGACTCCTTCTCTCCACTGGCCAGAGCAGATGTCTCTTGTCAATGTGAACAAGCATCAAACGACAAGCCTGTCATATTTTCATATTTAACTATTCATCTCATTCTAATTTATGGAGCTAGGAAACACACACACACACCGTCAGATATTTAACATTAAGCACGAAAGGTTTCTTGCAGGACACTTTAAGTATTTGCATTTTCTTATGACCTTAAGTGTAGGTAGCATCTATTACCTGAAGACGAGTCCTTCTCTACACTTACTACCTCAACTTACTTTGCTGTGTGGTGTAGTGCACACCACGCAGTGATATGACAGTACTTTACTGTCCCGAATAACAAAACAGCCCAAATTTTAGTCACCTGACCTTAGATCGTTATTCTTTTCTTTTCCAAATACTTTGGAGAACTATTTTCTCTGAAGAATTTTTTTTTTATTTTATCGAACAGAACTAGACTAAATCATGATATATCTGTCACACATTCCCATGGCTTGTTCAGTATTCCAACCACACTCTGATCCTGATCCTCATCCTTGAACTTCGACATTCAGTGACTCTGGTAATTCTCAGCTGCTTGACACAGGATTTGGTCTGCTGCCTGTCTCTGTAGTAAAGACACCATTCACTTCTCAGAAAATAATTTCCTTCTTGGTTTTTCCCCAAATCTTCATATTCGGGGGTTGCTAAACCGGTGATTTCGTCAGAAAACCTCAAGCCAAAAACATCACTTCCTAACCCCACAGTGGCAGGAAGTTGCCGTACAATCAATAAAGACTTATTCGATGTAGGAGCTGCCACCTTTTCTCTTAGAAACTGCACTGACTACAGTGTAGTCACACAGTAAGCTACCTGCCATGTGTGGTTGGGGTGGATGGTGGTCATGTTGCACCACAGTAACCAGAAAAAGTCTAATAATATGCTGCAGTCATTACAAGTTTTGATGTTTTTGCCAGTAAAAACATTTTCAGAAACACTGTGTTGCATTCAGTATCAATAGATTTACACTGTGGATTTCACCAAAAATCAGGATTTTTTTCATGATTTCATAAACCTCATATATTTTTATTATTAACCAAATTAGGATGGAAAGAAAGGTTTAAAGGGAAAGTCAAACAAATCCTTCAAAATAAGCACCATTCACTGCAGTAAGAGCAACCTATTGAGCCAACTGGTAGGCGGAGCTGGTTATCTACTAGCAGTAACTACAGAATGATTGCAATCGATATCAGACCATCAGATCGAATTTAAAGCAGGTGAAATATTAATTCAGTTGTATCTATCATCATCTATCTTCCCATCAGTGTCTAGTTGTTGAAGTAGAGTTTAGTAAGAATGAAACTGCACAGAGAAAAAGTTGGGAGAAATTACATCTAATACTGAGAAAAGCTAGCAGTGAGCTTTCACTCATCTGTGGCTTTATACACACACACACACACACACACACGGGTGTCGTATTAATTAACCGTGTCGAATTAATAAACCATAAATAAACTTAATGCTGTAGATTTATTGGTTTAACTTAAAAGCGAGTTTGAGATGCGTATGTGTATTAAGTGCTCACTACAGATGCATGTGCAGAACAGATGGCCGGTTTAGATGCAGTGTATACGGACTGATTTACCTTTTACATTAAAGAAGGGATGATGGACAGAGAAAGTAGCAGAGAGAGGGAGCTGAAGAGTAAAATAGTATTTTTTTCTTCACTTCTAATGTGCACATCCATATGATTCTGCTTATATACTACTCATATATTAATATATGTGTGTGTCAGTAGTAATATTTGAAGCTTTGATACACAGATGGTAGTGACGTCTACACCTGCTCTCTACAGGGACCCGTTGTGTGTGTGTGTGTGTGTGTGTGTCCAACACTTGAAAGAGACCTGTCAGCATTCCTCTCTGAACTACCTCTGTCGTCTATTAATCTCTCTCTTTCATTCTCTCATACCTCCTCTCTCTTCCTTCCTCTGCCTCCCATTAATTCTTTCTCACACTCTTTTTCTTACGTTTTCCCTCTCCCTCCCTCTCTCTAATCTATTAATCTCTCTCATTCCTTCCTTCCGCCTCCCAGTTTTCTTGCTTCTTTCCCATCTTCCGCTCCTCTGTAATCCCTCTAAGTCTGTGCTTTTAAAGGTGTAGCTTAAATAGCCACAGTTAAATTTGATTTACTGCTTCTGTAATGACCACCAAAAATAAAAAGAGAAGGCAGTGATCTGCAAATCATTTGAAGTGTATTTAGATAAAAATAGTACAAATGTAATGTATCAAATATTGCATTGAGAAATTCTGTTGTTATTGGCAGTGTGCTTTTTTTCAGCATTATGTGTTTTTAGTTTCATCATTTTCGTTTGATAGGTCTCAAACATTTTGGAGTATTTAACTGTGGAACCATGGTGTCGGGATAAGTGCAAACTCTTATTTTACATTTTCTTGTTGAAATAAACAAGATGAAATAAGCACCCTCTGAATACTTAATGCTGTGAACGATTTACCTGCACACTCTTTCACAGAGGGTTGTAGCTCTGACCATTTTCACTTTGCGCTTACCCAGTCATGTTTCTCACTGGTTGCAGTAAAATGTAATTGTTGTTGTTTCTTTTAACATCACACAATGTTCCAGTCTGTAGTTGCCTCTTTTCCTAATGGTTTTTACAAGTATTATTAGCATCAAATTCAGAATTAGCGTGTACATTTCCAAAATCATTGTACTGTTTTCAGTTTACATGTAAAGCAAATCCTTGCATGGAGTTTTTATATTTGGATTTCACAGACTTTTCAACACACCAGTCATTTATATCATGAAAAATGAGGAGTAAGGAAGGAGAAAGTAAGGAAATGCCACACAAAATTAAAGGAAATAAAAGATTATTCAAAAGTCAAGAGAACATTATTTATTCATTTATTTGTTAAAATATGTGGAATCTGGTGTTAATTAAAACATTTCAATAAGGAGCGGGAGGTCCTAATTTGTTTTATTACTTGTGTTTTATATTAGTGCAGTTGCCATGCACAAACACAATGATGGCCTCATAATTAGTGCTTCCTATGTGTAAAAACGTATGCTTTACAAACACATATAGAAAGACTGCCAAGAGGAAATCAATAAGTTCGGTGTAATGTGGATTTCTTCATGTGACAAAAATATGTTTTCTTGGCCGTGAGAAATACAACTGACAACTTCACATATGTTACAGTACACGCAAAGGTGTGGAGGCAGAGAGAGAGAGAGACGAGGGGAGAAATTACTAAGGTGTGTGTGTGTGTGTCAGGTGTGAATCGATGGGGAAAACACAGAACTGTTTACAGTGCTTACACAGAAACAGACTAAAGACGATCATATGGAGGTAAAAGGATACTATATCAAGTTTTTAACCAACACGTCTGCCCTTAATGCTACAACTACTGCAAACAGTACTACTACACCATCAATGCAAAGCCACCGTTAAGTGATCATTTCCATGACTGAAATGTGAATGTGAAATTGCCTCCAGTGGCCAAAGACTCCCATAGTAAAATGCTCAACTTCAGCCTTGAAATAAATAATCTTGGGCTCTTTGGATAGTTCCTACCATCACAACAACTGGTGAATTAACTGAAAGACTTTGAAAGACTAGTAACAGACTACTAGTCTGTTACTTGGCATAGTTAGCAGATACGTGTTCAAATGCAGAGTGCAGAAACCAAGTGGTTGCTTTATTCATTTTTCTGTAAAGTCTGTGTTACCGCCAGCTATGAATGTAACAGGCAGGGGCCATCCCCAAGCTATTTCAAATAATAATGCCTTTCCACCAAGTTGTTCCCTCCTTTGTACTTGTATGCGCTGCCCCAATCAGCATCACCTATGCTGTAGTCCTTACACGTGTTTCCAATTAGCCAATCACCTCTTCAGTATAAATATCTCCTGCTTAGCCCTCCCTAGCTGCCAGATTGCTTTAAGCCTTTCTAGCCATTATCTTGAGTTGCTAGTATTCCTGGGCCCTATTCCAGGAAGCATGTTCAACAAGGTCTGATTTTAAAAATAAACTCTGAGTTGATTAACTCTGAGATCGGCAACTTTGAGTTTCCTGTTCCAGAACAGCTGATCAGAGTTACTTCAATCAAGTCTGAGTATTTTCACTCTGAGTTAAGTACACACGTGAGTGGAAAAAGAAAGCCAACATCAGTTGAGCTCTGATACCACGATTTGTCATGGTAACGGGTAAATTTAGAGTCTCCATTTTAACCCAGTGAACCGAGTGTTATGAACATGTGCCAGTGTGCACCATGATGTTCATCACACCAACCCTCTGCATGTCCTCCTTCACTACATCCATGAATCTTCTCTGTCATCGTCCATGTTTCGTCTTGCCTGGAAGGTCCATATCCAAAATCTTTTGTCCAATATATTAACATTTATTTTTAAACCTAATTATTTAGCTGTAACCTGACAGCAAATGACTGGATTCAGATTCAGTCTGATTGATGATCCTTCCCACCGAGCAAGTGGATTCAGATGCAGACGTTATTTGTTGATCCACTACAGGTGGATTCGGTTCAGAGTCACTGGGCAGATACACTGAGACACTGATTTCAGACACTGTACCTTTTAAAAATGTAGTTTGACATCATTTACTGATTTGTACCTCAATGCTTGAACACATTTCATCACGAATGTAATCAGATTAATTAATATTAATGTCTATACCCTCAGCCTTAACAGTCACTTAAGCCTGATCTTCACTCACATATCCACATCATCTTTGAGCTCTAACTGTGAAAGTGGCTGATTACAATATGACAAATGATTGATTATTGATCAGTGTGTTCTGTGTTTAAAGATATCGTTTAGTTAAATGGTGATTCTGCAGTAATGTACAGTAGCCTGAAGGTTTCAAGTGCAAGGAAACTGCATGACAGCTGCATTACTGTCCACAGTCACAGAGTTATAAAGATGGAGGCTACAGATTTTAATCTGAGCTGATTACAAATTTATGATGTAATTGCTGTATCCGTCCTTATACACTGATAACCAATTCTTTGCTCTGCTTTGTGCTTTGACTTCAGCTTTATGAAGGAAATGAAATGGAGTGTCAGTCAGCTGGTTCAGGTGCAGCAGGAAGGGAAGAGTCAAAGAGAAATTCAGAGTTTGTTGAAGAAAACCTTCCAGCGAGCACACAAGTTCAGAGAGTCTGTTACCATGGTAATCGACTTGCAGTTTAACTCTCATTCTCAAAGAGAAAACCAGGAGTTTCCCTCATCTCAGAGTTAACAAACTCAGAATTGTTAGCTAAACCTGCTTGATGTTTGTGAATATTACCCGTATTACCCGTAATACCTTTCTTGTTTAGATGCGGGTTGTGGATTTTGCTTTCCCTCTATATGCTCTTTTCCACTAGCACCCACTCGACTTGACTCTAGTCGGCTTTGTTCGTTTTCCATTACAACCGATTACCAACTCACTGGGTGAGTGGTGGGTGGGGTCATTATAGCAAGGTCACCTGACAGTCCTGTGATGTCACTTGCATGCGACACAAACACAACACAACAACGGAGAACATCAAGGTGATTCTTGTGAAGGAGTTGCTTTCATCACTCATCCAGTGACCTCACTCCCTGGCCAATCAGTGGCATGAAGTCTGTTGATGTTATAACTCAGCTCGCTTGGAGTCCTGAGTAGGTACTAAAAACGAGGCACTAAAAAAAGAACCTTCTTGGTACAAAATTCTACCCTAAAAACCTTAACTGAGTAGATGCTAGTGGAAAAGGATTGTCACATATTCATTATCAGTACTGATCCTGATTAAAGTTTATACAGAACCAGTCCCTGCAGGGATTTTCTTTTTTTTTAAGTTGCTAAAGGCTGTGCAGATGTCAGCTAGCTAATACCACATGCATGACATTTGACTTCTGTGTGCATGAATCTTCAGAATCTTCAGTTTAGACATTTTCAAAAATAACTAGAACATGATGTGGCCAAGTACAGCAAAACCTGACCAAGTAATTAGATAATTAGACTCAATCCAAAATGAAGCTGACCCCAACAGAGAGGGAAAACAAAGTTAGCATAATTCACTATTATTTAATTTGATCAATTCATAATTTGAGACGCACAGACTGATTTGCCAGAAACAGGAGGACCTGTGAAGACAGTAAATCCTTCCTGTCTTTAAGTTTGTAGATTTTTTAAGATCTTAAAGTAATAATGAATATTTTTTGTTCAAGCTGAACATCTTGTATGGACATATCAGCTCTGGATATTCTACAGTTTCCATCAGGTTTGCATTAGCACAGCTTTTACAGCATACATTAATGCTTATACTGCTACTGCTGCCCTTATAACACACATACATTAATATCATGCTTATTGCTAGTGCTACTCAATGCATTAGTCTACAGCCAGTCTTCACGATTTTTATTTCTGTCAAATATATTTAATGTCTTACTCCAGTTTCTTAGTGTTACAGAAAGTAATTACAGCATGAGGTAATAGCTGGTGATTATTACAGACTGCTTACTGCTGCACCAGCAATTAACCTTTCAACTATTAGTCCTGTTTAAACACACAGCCCAACGCTAATGTAGCACGCTCTGTTTAAAAAGCAGACCGGGTAATTGGCTTTTTGGCATCAGAGTGGTCAGTAAGTACGTGTGCTTGTGTGTGTATGAGAGAGCGAGCTAGAGAAAACAAGCAGGTAGTTAATGTGTATAAATGAGAAAAATTCCAGATTCATATGAGATGGTTGTGTTTACAATTTGTGGGAAAATGTGTGAGCGGAGCTGGAGTGAGTGTGCATTGTGAGAGGGTTTTTGAAAGAGACCCTGACATCAGCTCGCTGCATCTCAGCAGCCAATTTTACAGGAAAAAAAAAATACAGGAAATTAACATTCCTCCACAAACACCCCCAACATTTCCACCACAAACCCGCACCTGTTGAATGGCTGGCAGTGTGTGTGCATTTCTGACACTCGCATACAAATGAAAGTTGTTTTTTTTTTAACCTCTACAATAAAAGATTGAAGCGCTGAATCTTTTCTTTGCTAGCTTTATTTCCTTTAGCTGTTGTTGTCCTTTATTTTCCTGGAATTTGCTCCTTTTGAACCTCAAATATAATCAGTATTTGTTACCTCGCTGTACAATCTGAGCATCATACTTTCATATAGATGGTCTCTCTGCACAAAGACAAACTTTGAGAAATGCTGTCAGAGAGGGAATTGCTTGGGCTGGTTTGATGTTTCAATAAAAATGTCAGACTTTGGCTCAGGAGACTGCCAATTTCAAGCTGTTCCCCAGTAATAGATTTGTTGTCATAGTTTTGGGGTCTGGTTTAAGTAATCTCCTATTTTATTTTAATTTTTTTTTTATTCCAGTTACTTTTACTTCTTTGTTTGGTTTTCTGTCATTTTTCTATTTAGTTGTCCAATCAGTTATCAAAGTAAACACATCCCAGTTTCTCAGCATTCATTTGATTATCTTGGTAGTAACAGCAGTCAAGTTTTTCTGACCGTCACTAGTTTGAATTCCTCGTATTGAGACAGACAGAAGCACTACCTACAAAGGGGGAAAATGCAACAGAGAACAGAGGGAGGTGCAGACAATGAATACGTGCAAGGGATAACAGTCCACAGGTGAGAACACAGCTGACACTAATCCAGGCTAAAGAGACAAGGGAAGCAAAACTGAACATGATACACACGAGGCAGGACACTATCAAAGTAAAACAAGAACTAACACACACACACACACACACACACACACACACACACACACAGACTAGATGACAAAACTAAGACCAGAAAATACAAATTTTAAACATAGCAGAAATATGACAACAACCACCAAAACCTGGAACACAAAACAAACCTTAGAATATTAAAGAAACCAGAATCAAAAAAGTCCAAATGCATAAACACATTCATAATATGAATGATTTTGACCAAAATGATTGTGTATTATTGTTTGTTTGTGTTAATATACCAGTGTAAGTAGATGTGTTAGCTTGCTTGAGCTTGCTTAACAAGAGACATGTATCATTTAGAGCCAATTATTCCTCACTTGAAATTTGTATTACACAGTTAAGAACTAAAACATTGTTAAAATGTGATTCCTAAGAAGTCCTTCCCTATAAAGGGAATACAACAAAACTAGGCCTGAGTGCTGTGTGGTCAGGATGTTAATATTTGTTGGATGGAAATATTTTTGCTTTTGTTTTCCTTCTCAGTTCTTACGGCATGCTGAGAGTGTGATAACAGCATGTTAATGGAGCCACAGCACTAAATATTTTGTGAACCCCCATTTGAAGAGTTAGACCACCATTCGTCTTCAATAAGGTACTGTATGACATTCCTACTGTTTTCCTGGATTATGTTCAATAGCAATGTATTTTTATTTTCAGTGCTCAGCCATACCAAACCTTCTGTGCAAAGATTTGTAGAAAGGAAGTTTTTTTTTCTTTTAAAGCTAAGGTTATTGAGGTGTCGTGGTTATCCTAAATAAATTATGTTGAGATATGGTTTAGGTGAGACTTGATTTTAATAAGACAAAGATGG
>VVHJ01015223.1:3723-17807 GCA_015107715.1 Tylochromis polylepis | reverse complement strand
GCACAACACAGAAGAGCTACCTCGTCAGGCCAGGACTCCACAGTCTATTTACACCTACAGGCCAGTGGACACTCTTTCAATGATGAGGACGTACACATCCTGGACTGGGAGGAACGCTGGTTTGAGCGGGGAGTCAAGGAGGCCATTTATGTGAAAAGGGAAAGACCATCTCTGAATCAAGGAGGGGGCCTAAGGGTACATCTGTCACCATCTTACAATGCTGTGATTGCAGCCATTCCCCAACTCTCTGTGAATGGTACTCATGGCCATTGATCAGTGGTTGCTGATCAATGGTCATCACAATTTGCACATTAATGATGAAGGAACTGATCTCACAGCCCATTGTTCATTCAGTGTTGCTGGTTTCAGTCATTGTGCAAATGTACTGTTTATAAGGTTGGGGAAACCTGCAGTCAGCTGAGACTGAAGAAGTCACTTGGATGAGTGATGAAATGTTTCTTCCACTGAAAACGCTACGTCCAGATGAACAGAATCAACCATTTGGGATTTACTTACCTGGTAAAGTGGAACCAATGTTGTAAGAGAGAAGCCTTCAAGTCAAACTCTAGAAAATTGAATAATACTGTCTGAAGTCCAAGTAGAAAGTCAAGAGGCACAGATTTCCAAAGTATTTGAAGGGGTGTAACAACTGTTTAAACAAATGTTTTAAATAAAAGGCGACTCATTCTGAAATAATGGGAGTGCTGAATATAATTTCCCTGAGACGCTCACTGTGGCTCAAGTCAAAAAAGAAAGTTTGGAATCAAAGTTGATATGAAAAATGGCTAACAAACTACATGGGGTGGATGACAAGAAAAACAGGAAGACACAACTGAATAGAGAACAAGGGTTAACTTACACAGAGGAGAACTAGACACAGAAAGATAAGAAGGCAAAAGGAATGAATACAGACAAGACTGAGACAGCAACGAAAACGGAAGGGAACAAATCAGGATTAATGATACGGGGGAGGAAAAAATCAATACCAAGCACACAAGACTATTAAAATAAATCAGAATCAGAGAAAATGTATTAATCCCAGAGGGAAATTGAGTTTTCATAGTAGCAAATATACAACAAGCACTCATTTTATGAGTGTAGAAACAGAGTTATGATGGATAAATACTAGGATAAATAAATATAGAGAGATGGGTATACATATAAATATAAAAGGACAAGTATGTGTGCAAATATGTTGTGGTGTACAAAAGTGAAAGGGTGCACTGAGGTGTGATTAATTCTGTTCCACATGTGTGGACCTGACCCAAGTGGATGAATTAAAGAGTCTCGATAGCAGTGGGAAGGAACGCCCTCCTGTAACGTTCCCTCAGACAGCAAGGTTGAAGGAACGGCAACTGACACAAACACACATACTGACGTGATGGAAACAGGAAGGGGGAGATAGCTGAATGGTAAGATGAAGCACAACTAAATCAGAAAACCAGACAACCACAGGGAGAGGACACTTTGGAGACGAGACAGACGGGGACATGACTGGGGAAAGAAAGGGATCACAAAGGAAGATGAGTAGGTATTACTAAACCAAGAAGATGAACTACAATATAAACAGAGACAACAGAGGATATAATCAATTCTGAAGGAAACTCAATCATTTCTAATATACAAAAAGCCAAACAAAGCACAATGGCTTATCAAAAACACAAGGAATCACAATACCCCAAATTCATGAAGAAATTGCAAAACAGAAGGACCCTAATGTGATTAAACATTTTTATATGTATTTTTTTAATTTGTTCAAATACAGAATGCAGTTTTTAAACAATAATTTAAAGAAAAAATATCTAATGAGTTTAATTTTTTTTTTCATGAGGTATTTACTCAAGCATTGGAAAGCATTGGCCTGGGTTCAAGTCTGACCTACAGCCCTTTGCTGCATGTCTTCCCCTTCTCTTTCTCCTTACTGTCGAGAGAGTTGGGACAGAGAGAGATTGAAGTCCCCCCGGCTTACTTATCATTACATCTGAGAGAGGGTAAAAGGATTTAACATCCAGCCTTTTATTGTTAAATGATAGTGTTATACAGAGTTTTATATGTGCTTTTGCTTATAGTATCAGCTTTATTCTAAGGGTGTACTCACACTAGGCAGTTTGAACCGTGCCTGAGTGCGTTTGACCACCAAAGCGCGGTTTGTTTGACCAGTGTGAGTGCTCCTAACCGTGCCCGGGCGCGGTACGTTTAGCCGTCCCTGGCCTGCTTGGAAGAGGTGTGCCAGGGCACGGTTCACTTGTAGTGTGAGCGCTAACCGTGCTGGAGTATGGAACAGGACACGTGATGTCACGTTTTTGCGATGCTCCAAAAACCAACCTCCTCATACGAGCAGGGCGATTGCGTGAAAATTTTCGTGCCACAAAAGCGATACATCTGTTTAGCAAAAGGCTGCGGACCACACGACTCAAAATTACTATCCACAAAGTAACCAGAGCGATGGACTCCATTGCGTTCAGCGAGAGCGCTGCTCTTCCTGTTTATCCTGAAACCGTCGCACCATAATGACGTAAGCGTGCTCCAGCACGAATGCTGAAACCCTAGTGTGAGTGCAGGCCAGAGGGGGAGTGGGGAGGGGGGACAATCGTACTCGGGGTCTGGTTCACAGCAACCGTGCCTAGTGTGAGTACACCCTTAATCAATCAAATTGAAACTAAAGACTTAAATACACAAATGAGGTAAGGGTAGTGCGAAAACACTTTGGGAACACGGGATGAACAGAATCCACTAACGAACTAAGGAAGGCAAAGCAGAACATAACACACGGGACTATCAAAATAAAACGGGCAACAAACAGAGAGAGACACATACGAAAGGGGACTAACAAAACAAGAAAAGAACTATAATCAAACTAAGAGGCACGAGAGAAATGACAGCAAATAACTGAAACTCAACTAGACATAAGTCACTGACAAAATAAGGCTGGCAGTACAGATTACAGAGACGCACCCTTGACACACAGAAAGGGAAACAAACATGGAGACGAGACTGACTGCACAATAAGGGACGTGGAACACAAGGGAGGCATGATAACAGAAACCTAAAGACTAGATAACAAACTTAGACCCGAGGACACAAACAATGAGGGATTACAAAAAGGAAGTAACATTAACCAAGAAACAGAACCAGAAACATGGATAACAACACTCAGAAGTGCTGGGAAATATTACACTGCAGAAGTACAATGTAAATAACTATGTAAAACCAAAGTAAATCGTGAACTCACAAAACTCAAAACACTGGGTCAGCGACCCAGGAACCATGGCCATTATTTCTCAATAGTATAAATGGCTCTTACAGGTTAATCCAACCCTTTAAAACTAACAGACATGTAGGGCTGTTTTCCAAGCCTGTCTTGGCTTCACTTTCCAACAAAGGTGAAAAAGAGAAATATTTGCAGTGGCTGGAGCTGAAACTTTTCAGACATGTAGTGTGAGTTGCGGAGAAGTGGAATTTATAGAGAATTTCATGTCAGCTTACAAAAAATAATCATCTTTGATAAGTTTTGTTTATTAAAATAACCTTGTTGAATTTGAGTAGAAATGTCCTTTAATTTGGCACACATGCAGAGAAGGTGACCGAGAGGAGTATTCAACTGACAATTTCATGTCAACAGTCACCGATGAATTAATTTTTTTTTTTTTTTTTTATGTGATGTTATAATTGATTCAGCATGTTGAATTTGACCAGAAAAGACTTTTAATTTCTCCAGACTTATGCAGTGGATTGAGATGAAACTGTGCACACACAGTGTGGGTGTCCAAGAAGAAGAATCCGTTGAGAAATTAATCTACCACAGATGATTTTTAATACATTTCTAACAGGACATTATCACATTCCTTTAAAGTTTTGAGCAGACTCAGCCTTTGATTTCTTGGGAGTATGAAAGCAGTTTGAGATGAAAGTTGGCCCAGATGAGAGAAAAAATCTGAAGGTTTCACGTCAACTATCAAGGATGATTTTTAATGAATTTTTGAATATGGCGCAATATAAGTGTATTGAATTTGAGCATTCTTGGTTATGAACTTTAACAAGAAGCGCATGAGGACGAGACTCTCACCAGCGTGACATCTTGTGCATCAAAACCGCTGTCTCTGAGCCAGACCTGGCCTATTCAGTGCAATCAAGATCTCAGAATCACCCTTCACATTAGTGCAGACGAATTATTTGTTAAGTCTTCTGAGGGGAATAAATTCTAAAATCTCAGTGAATTGATTTTTATTGGGAGATGATCAAAACCATAGTTTTGAATATGCAATGAGTCTTTTTAATCAGTGTGTCATTTGTTTTGTTTTTTTTAATTGACAAACCGGGTCTCTTAAACCTGACAAATTAAATATTAAAATCAAATTCGGTCCAGCTGCCTGTTTTTCTGCTTCGGATTTTTGATCCTAGTCTAAAATTGTAGTAATAATAAAAACGCTGCTTTTTCGTTTTTGATATCAGATTTAAAATCAAATAACATATTTCAGTTTTTTGAGTTTTGATTGCCAACTGAAAAACGAAAGAACGAATGATGCATGGATTTATATGGCCCTCAGTGTTTTGTACTTCTGAATAAGAGTACTGTTAGTGTTATTTTCCTGTTTACATGTTTTAAATTTAGAATTTTACAGTGAACGTTTAATAGTGAATATGTAATGTTTCAAATGAACCTAGATATGTTTAATCTTAAGTTTTCCAGACAGACTTTTTCTTCATTTTATGTGGGCTTCAAGTATGCAAGGCAGAGAGATTTTTGGTAAAAACTTGTTAAGATTTATTTTTGTTCTGTGTGAAGAAATGAAAAGTGTGCCATTTGCAATAAAAATTTCATTAAATAATTCATTTTCATTTAATGTTGATGGTTCATAGAATGTCAGGCTGAGTGGTCGGCCCCCACCCCTCCTCACCAAATCGGGTTTGGGCACCCCTGGTGTAGACAGTTTGGTTCTGAGATGTTTTCCAACTTCATATATTACTATGCTGCTTCCATGAAGCTCCCATGAAAGTTTTTCAGTAACCAGACTTTGTATGCCTTTATACACATTTCTGAGCTTTCCTTAACTGGAACAAGTCCAAGTGGCTTTTGGAGAACTGCTAACACGTAGAAGTTTCTGTACTTTACGAAACCTGTGTTGTTTGGTCACTGTGTGTTTGATAAAGACATGGAAAATACAACTGCTGCTGTGGTATTATACCACATGTTGGTCTATAAATCAGTCCACATTTTATGAACAATTCTTAAAAAGAATTCACTGTTTTCTTGCAACATTGTAATTTTTAAAAAAATTTTTAAATAAATTGAATAGATTAAACTATCATTTAATCAACAGTGCATTATTGTGGTTGGTTCTGATTTGAATACATGATGATGATAATAATAATAAATTGTTGATGAATTAAACAACACAACTTATGTTGTTTTAAAATCATGTGTGGCTCTAAAACAGCTCATGGGCAGCACAGTGGTGGAGTGGTTAGCACTGTCCCCTCACAAAATTTACATTGTGGAGTTTGAATGTTCTGTCTGTGGGTTTCCTCTGGGTGCTCTGGCTTCCATCTCTGGGTAGATTAAGTGCTTAACATGTATTGAATAAAGCGCTCTATGAAAAATTATGTTACATATATTCTTCACTGACCATATTACTGGGTTGAGAATTTTTATTTTGTTTGCAAAATGCATGCATGCATGCATGATAGGGTTATCTTTTTTGAGCTGGATTTTATGAACCCTGTGCCTATGCATGTTTATCAAGTGTTAACAGTAGTTCTTTCCCTTGTACTTTGTGAGGTACAGAAGGTTAAATTTACATCACTGTCATTTATGTTGTTATTTTCAATGCACACTGTACAGTATATTTGCTATAAATGCATATTTAATGCAAGGCATTATTTTGTCCTTGGTTTCTTCTGTGATGTGCAGTTCTGTGCACTCAGACATTTTCTAGAGAAGGCAAAATTACTCCTCAAAACCCATTAACAAATGTCAAAATAATAATAAACTAAGAATATTTGAAGCAGTGTATAATTTATTTTTATGTTTTAAAAAAAAAAGACTAAATTAACTGAGCCAGAAAACTGAACCAGTTATTCTACTAAATGTTCTGAAACTGAATTTATTGATTTTATTTTTGGTTTGCTGTTAATGTCCTTTGTTTTTGATTAGCAAGAAAGGAAAAAAACATGATCTTTGTACCATGTATGATGTGAATCAGCTGAGTAAGATTTTTCTTTTTCAATCTCTGGCAGGTTGCTGTTTTGTAACTTACTATAGCCGCAAATCAGCCTTAGAAGCGCAGAATGCTCTGCACAACATGAAGATTCTGCCAGGGGTAGGTGATAGTCTTTGATCTGCCCTTTCAGCACACATGGGGTTCACATTGAAACCTTGAACTTAATTTTTGTGTCAATGTTTGGTTGTCCATCAGAAAAGTGGATAGAGATTAAACATATTTTATCTGTCTGAAAGAAATTAAATCAGTCGTTCTGAGACATCAGAGGCTATTGATTTGTTACATCTCTATTCTTTCCTGCAGTTGTCCACAGAGTTGCACTTTTACCCTCCAGATTCCTTGCATGACAGTTGATGTGATGTTCTGATGTTCCTGATAATAGTGGGGGAAAAAAAGAAGAAATAGAAAATTAAAACCGTATATAAGAGGAATTAAATCAGTTTAAGAAAAAAAAAGGGGTGTCAGGATTTGTTTAGTTTTCAATCCGTATCTTTATAATCATACTTGTTTCAATGAAGTGGTTTAAATGAACTATGAAACTTCTACAAATCCAAACTTCTACACATTCACTAACAAATGGCTGAGAAAGAATAAAAGGGAGGGTTATGAAAAAGGCTGACACAACTAAGACATGCGTATTAGGGGTGGAACAGTTCACAAAATCCATGGTTCTGTTCATTTCAAGGTTTAAAGATGACAGTTTTTCGTTTGGTTCAATATAACTTGGTTCTTTTATTTTGTCAACACTTCATAAATACTGTACAGCAGCAATAGATAATCCCACATTTAAAGTTTTTAAAATATCAGTTATTCTTAAGGACATGCCATGTAGTCATACAAAGCTGAAAGAATAAAGCTGTGTGGCACTAAACATGTCATTGTGACAGCAATGTCTCCACTTTTACAAAAATCTCACTAAAACTAAGTTCAAAATGTTTTTAATTTATTTGGCAAAAAAGGTTTAAAAGTGCTAAGTACATAAATAGTTATTCACTGTCAAATCTTAACTAGTTTTCTTTATATTAAAATAGGGTTAGGGGTTAGGGTCGGTCTGCTCCAGGGCCTCCTCCCAGTGGGACATGCCCTGAATACCTCACCCAGGAGATGCTCGGGGGGCATCCTAATCAGATGCCCCAATCACCTTAACTGGCTTTTTTCTTTACTCTGAGACCCTCTCGAATGACTAAACTCCTTACCCTATCTCTAAAGGAGAGCACAGCCATTCTTTGAAGGAAACTAATTTCTGCTGCTTGTATTTGCAATCTCCTTCTTTTGGTCTCTACCCAAAGCTCGTGACCATAGGTGAGGGTAGGGACATAGACTGACTGGTAAATCGAGAGCTTCCCTTTTACACTCAGCTCCCTCTTTACCACGACACACCAATACAGCGTCTGTATCAATGCAGACGCCTCCCCAGTCCGTCTCTCGCTCTCCTCTCACTTGTAAACTAAACCCAGAGATGCCTAAACTCCTCCACTTGGGGCAGCGACTTGTCCCTGACCCGGACTGAGCACGCCACTCTTTTGCTGCTGAGGACCATGGCCTCTTATTTCCACCACTTCACACTCAACTGCGAACTGCTCCAGTGCTTGCTGGAGGGCCACCACCTGATGAACCTAATACCACCACATAATCTGCAAAAAGCAGAGATGAGCTCCACAGGTTACCCCTATAAATTCTGTCCATAAAAATGATGAACAACAGACTGTGACAAACTGTGACAGAGCTGGTGGACACCCACTGGAAACGAGGCAATGCGGATCAAGCTCCTGCAGTTGTACAAGAACCATGGGAGACACTCCATGTTCCCAAAGCACCTGTCACATGACACTGAGGAATACGGTCAAATGCCTCCAAGTCCACAAAGCATATGTAGAGTGGTTGGGCAAACTCCCACCCTCACCCTCAAATATCTTTAAGAGGATAAAGAGCTAGTCCAGTGTTCTGCAACCAAGACGAAAACCACATTGTTCCTCCTCTATCCGACTAACGGACCAGCTGTCTTTTCCAGCACCCTG
This sequence comes from Tylochromis polylepis, assembly GCA_015107715.1. NCBI lineage: Eukaryota > Metazoa > Chordata > Actinopteri > Cichliformes > Cichlidae > Tylochromis > Tylochromis polylepis. Next base: position 9,568 of record VVHJ01015223.1, on the reverse strand, counting down.
CCATTGACCTTCTGAGGAGTACAATCCCCGCTCCGTGTGATGTTGCAGAAAGATTTTCCACTTAAAATTAAAGTTCAGTATTTCAAAAATAATCAAAGAAATATGTCAATGCTTGATCAAAAGTAAAAGCGTCACTCAGTTTTTTTTTTTAAATGAATGAAAAAAAACCCTGTTTTTTTAAAAGCAGGTCTTTTAACATAAAAATGCAGCATAAACATGCACTGCCTTATTTCAAAACAATCCTGGTCTATTTATTCTATTTTCTGTTCTTCTGCAAGAAGTAGTGTAGTGACAGTGCCCCCTACTGTAGAGAGAACATGGTACAGATGTACTTAAAAGAGCAAGATAATGTGGTGCCGGTTTAGCAAAGCGAGAATACTTACGCTAATTGCATTTCCACCATGCAAGTGGTCACATATGACATGACTTCCTCCCGAGTGATGCTGGACAAAGGCTTAATGGTTCTTTCCTCCATTTTAAAGAGCTCTCCAAATAGCTCTGCCATGGCAGATTTTTTTTTTTTTTTTTTAGGACAAGACCTGATGCTTCTGGCTCTGATACTAAAAGGCTAAAATTGTTCTCTGCTGAACAGGGGGCAAAAGAAAAAATACTGCAACAGCACAAATATGCTGTATTTAGTAAGTAAGTATTTAGAAACAAATACACACAATATACGGAAGGAAACGTAAAAATTTATTTTATTAAACACAATAAAACTATAATATTTGCTCTTTGATATTGATATTGGTATCAGCATTTCTAGTGACTGATAAATTATAATTAAGAGGAAAGAGGAGGTGGGAGAGACACCATCTAATCATGTTGTTGATGTTGTATAGTTTGCCCACCAGGAGGCACTCTGCAGCTTCAGTGTTTGGAACACCACAAACACAACAACCAGCTGATGCGGAAGGAGTTGATCTGTAGGCAAACACGTAATCCAGGACTTGTTGGGACAATGCAATAGGATTGTTTAAACATTGCCATATCATTTCTAAGTAAATAACTGCACTTAAGAAGATGTTTTGTGCATCTTAAAGAAAATATACCAGAAATCACCAAATAGTGGCGTCAATATCGACAAATGTCAAAAACCTACGTTGGTTGGCTTCTGCTGTACAATAATGTTGTTCTTTCTTTTGCTTTTGTTACCATTTTGTTTCCACATCCTGTCCTGTTGTATGTCTTGCCTTTTATTTCAAAATAAAGTTTAAAAGAGATCATTTTTTTCTGTTTGTGGAGCTTTTCAGGTATCTGTAGTCAAATGGGATCCAAACATCTCTAACAAGCACACAATAGTAATTTTTCATAACTTGGCACGTGAAACCATCATATTTGTTCCTGTATCTTTGAATGTTGTGTATTTGAGGAAATAATATATGATTTGTTGTCTTGCTCAGATGCACCATCCAATCCAAATGAAGCCAGCTGACAGTGAGAAAAACAATGGTAAGGATTTTGTAGCATAAGTACCTGCTAATAAACATACTTATATGCATGTTGAATGTTGCGGAGCACTGTAATTCTTGATATAATGCAGAGACGTTTAATGTTGTCTTGTGTTTAATACAGCAGTGGAGGACAGAAAACTGTTTATTGGAATGATCTCCAAGAAGTGTAACGAGAACGACATCCGACTGATGTTTTCACCGTATGGACAGATAGAGGAGTGTCGGATACTCAGAGGCCCTGACGGACTCAGCCGCGGTAAGACATTTTTGTGGTAAGGTTTAGCTTTCCAGCTTTCACTATTCTGTTGCCAGGCTTATAGCACAGTTATAGGATGAAGTGTGGTATTGTGTCTTGTCCGTCTGCTCAGAGCTAATAGATCACCCTTTTTTTTTTTCTACTCTCGTCATTGCTGCATCCAGCGCAGCTTTGTTATATGGCTGAAATACTAAGTACAGTAGTCATCTTTTGCAATAGTTTATGGTAAGTAAACTAAAGCATTGTAAATTAAAACTCAGCGATCTCCTATGAGCAAGCACTTGCAATATGGAGCAGAATAAAAACTCCCTTTTGACGTGTAAAAACCTCCGGCCTGACCAGGCTCAGGGAGGGAAAGCTGTTTTTTTTAGGCCAGGTGGGATTAGAGGAAAGACAGAAGAGTGTACTGATAACAGAAATTAAACAGGACACAGCACAGACTATGAACCAAGAGCATAACCAAGAAAACTGTTCAAGATCTAATGCTCTACCCTTAACTCTATGCTTTATTAAAAAGGAAAGGTTGTGCTAGGGGTGGGCTATATATTGAATATACTTCATGTATTGCGAGTTTTGGTGTGGTTAAAATGGCTTTATCGTAACCATCGAGTATAAGTTGCCATGGCAGTATTAAGCTTTCTGCATGTAATTCACTGGTTTTTTTTGTTTTTGTTTTTTTTCTCCCACACGCTGCGAGTGCATCATTAATCCCCCCCTCCCAACCGGAAAATTTTCTACCTGGCACACTGCGCCGAGCATGCGTGTTTATATACTACCAGATAGTGAAAAATATGGTGACAGCGGGAGTTTCAGATGAGCGAGGGCTGTCGTTTGGATTTAACAAGGAGGATGCCAAACAAAATGCGGTAATTTGCAAAACATGCCGTAAAACTATTGTCACTAAAGGCAGCAGTACCACAAATTTATTCCTGCAGCTGAAAAGTCATCCACTGCAAAATGAAGACTGTTTTAAACTCTGCATGTCACCGTCTCCCTACACACCAAAGAAAACGTTAAATAAACCAGCTGTGATACCTGTGACGGTCAGTCGTTTTTATAGTCACTGTCTAGACTTTTGTTTCTCTAATTTGAGGTCATCGCATTTTTAATTTTACTGTTTTTATATGTTGTAAGCACAAAAAAGACCCTTTTTAATTTCAGTCGTTTTATTTTATGTCATGAATTCTTGCTTGATGTACTTATTTGTTGTTATTGATCTTTTTGTTATTGATCGTTATTGTTGATCTTTTGTTTGTCAAAGGTCTAATGTTGACCACAGAAAGGGACTTGCTGTCACAGTATTGTCATTTGCGAAAAACCTTTGTGTGCAACTGATGGTTAAAATAAAACATTTCAATTCATCCATATTTTTTGTATTCAAAATAGAAAAACAATATTGAATGGTTAATGTGAATGAGTATACCAGTGCAATTTTAGGCACTATATGGTTGAAAATAACATTTGTTTTTGGAAGTTATTTAAACATATTGCAATATATGTCTCGTATCGCGATATAGCCAAAAAATATTGCAATATTAGATTTTCCTCATATCGTCCAGCCCTATGCTGAACCTAAACTGGGAGGTGATGCCACAGAACAGAATCTCCATTCTGTTTTAAGCAAACCTAGGAAGCACAAATAAGCCTGGACTATGTAATGCTTTCTACGGAATAGTCTGGTACTACTAGCTGTAGGACCTGATCTTTCAGGACTTTGTGTGGTCCTGAGCAAGACATATATACATTGGAGGCCAAGTAAAGCTAAGTGGTGATGTCACTCATTGGTTTCCGAAGTCCTGATTTGTAGCCTAGAGATGAGCATTTCCGCTGTTGCAAAAAACAAATGAAGGGCAACTCTGACTATGAAACCATGTGCTTATTGGCCATGTGCTTAATGCCCTGCTCTTTAACAGCTTTAAAGAACCATACTGGAAGTGAAGAAGAATGTTGTTTCAAATACCACAAAAATTTTAGAAGGTGAAAATACTATATGTATTAAGGATAATTTACACCACAGAGACCTGTTCTTAAACCATGTTTAGTGTCATCTTGTGCCAGTGGGGAAAAAAGTGATGTGACTGGGTTAGTTGGTTCCTGCTAAGAGACTTACATTACTTAGGTTAGCAAACTAGTGACAGAACTGATAACTCAGTGGAACACAAGGACACTGCAACTAAAAGGCAGCCTAAGGTATCACTTTTGTACTTTAAAAAAAACAAATAAATAAAAGATACACTGTCCACTTTCACTGTCTATAGCAGTACGCAGTTCTTTCATTATTTGGTTAGCTGCACTGAAACACCCCCTGTTGGGTCGAGTGTACAGAGTACACTCAGTACAATCAGCTGGAAGAGCAGATGTCCACAAGATATGATCATCACTATTTTATCCAGTGCCAGGAACTGATGACCTACCGATTGAATTGTATAGTTTTTAAAGATAAATTACTTTTCCCCTCTTGAATATGAATAATGAATCTTAATCAAAAACAAGTTCTTCCTCCCCACACCAATAAACTGGAAAAATGTATCAAGAATTTTGTTAAAAGTAAGTGTGGCCTTACTGAGAGGTTAACAGAATTGATACACTTAGTTTCTTTCTTCCAGGTTGTGCATTTGTGACATTCACAGCCAGACAAATGGCCCAGTCCGCTATCAAGTCCATGCATCAGTCCCAGACCATGGAGGTGAAGTTCACACTAAAAACAAAATCTGATTTTGGCTGTGATTTTGATTTTAGAAGATCTGCATTCTCTTGTTTCCACTGGAGAAATAGTTTAAAGGTTTCCCAATATATTATTATTCAAAACAAGAGAGCTTTTTAAACTATTTGGTTACGTTACTTGGAATTTGAAAGTTGCAGTTTAATTGTTTTGACCAGTAAGTTGTCATAAGTGCAATGTTTTCCTGTGTTTGTGTTTAGGGCTGTTCATCGCCAATTGTAGTGAAATTTGCAGACACTCAGAAGGACAAGGAGCAGAAGCGCATGGCTCAACAGCTGCAGCAACAGATGCAACAACTTAGTGCTGCTTCCATGTGGGGTAATCTCACTGGACTCAACAGTTTAGGCCCACAGTACTTAGCAGTAAGTGTATATTTATCCAAAATGTAACAGCCATTGGAAAACGGATTCACAAATTTAAATGTTAACTTGCATTTTTCTTCTTGCTTTAGCTCTACTTACAGTTGCTGCAGCAGTCTGCTTCCACGGGGAATGCACTTAACAACCTGCACCCTGTTTCAGGTACATAGACACACATCCAAAAAATGTAAAGCTATATTACTGGCTGCATAATAATCTCATTCAGTTATTTTGACTTTAGATTCATCCCTTTGTTTATTGAGGAAGTTGAGTCCAGCCTTATATCTGTATAACCAATGATCTCTGTTGGGGAACTTGAACTTGCCTGTTCATGTGTCTGTTAGGTCTTAATGCTATGCAGAACCTCGCTGCTTTAGCAGCAGCAGCAACTGCTACACAGGCCACACCTACAGGTTCTAGTGCCATGACGACATCTACTAGCCCACTAAGTGCATTAACAAGCTCAGGTAAAAAACCCAAAAAAAACCCAAAAACGGTCTGTACTACTAAACTTAGCACAAAACTAAGGAAATTTGTATGTGGTCGATTATTTCTTTGTTCTAACAATGAATGCTGGAAATGAATCGTGTATCACTGGAAAGCCTGCTTATGATGCCACGTTTGTAAGAAAAATGTATTTGTGGGTTGAGCAGCCGAGTTGAGTATGTGGGTTGTGCCCTGTAAGAATGCAAGAACCACTCAGTCAGGTAAAGAGAAACAATAGTCCAGTAGTCCAAACACAACTTCATCCTCAGGAAGCATAGCGATGGAGAACTGGAGCTGATGACCTTGTGTCCTTACCCGTCACCTAAACCCAGTAAAATTTGATAAGATTATGTTTGGCCTTTTGATTAATAAAATTCGAGTAAGGCGTGTGCAAACATAAGTGAAAAAAAAATACTGATTAAAAGTATTTTATTACAATCCTGATGATTTGTTTTGGTGAAACACCAAAACTCCTTAGGTGAATGTCTTTTTTTTTCATATGCTTGAAAAACAGCCAACAAGAAGTCAGTATAAGTATGTGAAACACCTTGTTACGTCATGTGTTTCAGAC
>VVHJ01015222.1:132682-155627 GCA_015107715.1 Tylochromis polylepis | reverse complement strand
TTTCGAAAAATTTAAAGATACACAGTCAGTAAGCTGAAATTTTGAGGTAATGACCTGATATTCTTTTTTTCTTTTTCTTTTCTTTTTTTTAAGTGGCACAAAGAAGCCGCCATACAGGTCCGATTAAAACCTGCCTGAAAAGGTTCCTGATTTTTTCCCCAAAAAATACAGTTTGGTATAGTTATTGCTATCGCCATCTTTGCTGACGCATAAGTACCAAACCGCTCTCTGTCTCTGACAAGAGACTCTGGACTACATCTGTTGCCACTATGTACTGCCTATGTATTCATGAGGCTGAAAACGTGGGTAGCGAGCTCATAATCTAGTTCGGAACTACAGGAACTACAAAGAAATGTGGCCGCCCAACCTCTGACCCCCTCTGCGTCATTTTGCCGGGAATGCTGTACCACGTGTCTCCAGCCGGTCTGCGTGCACCTCTGATTCATTACTTTTCATTCTGAAACGAGTCTGGGCAGGGAGTAGACCTCCAAGATGGCGGCGCGGTGGGGAACAGGCGAGGAGATTTTAACAGCGTGCAATATGGAATTTTTCCATTTGGATACACTAGACGAGGTGACGAAAATGTTTTATTCTTTATTTCCTAACATCTGGGTCCACTGTTAGTAGTGTTTGGGTGACTTTTGGGGAGCAGAGTGCTCATCTGTACGGGGTGTACTGCGCACGAGAAAGTGACACGTGGATTCAACTGTACTATAACAAGTATAACTCGCTTTAAAGGCGCCTCTTATTTTGTGATTTTTGCAGCTTGATGGCTCCGTGGTCTTGTGTTTTGATAAATAATGCTCGTTGGTTAAATTTGCTTGCATTCATGGACGTTTGGTAATGCTAGCTGGTGAGTCAGTGTAGCTTGGCTGGCTGGCTAAGTGAGTGAGGCAGTTTTTCTCTGATATAAATCCAACAAGCGGTTAAATATCATCGTGACAGTTGTGCAGTGTTATTAGTAGTTGGCCTGATATTGCCTTCAGTTGTGTAGATGATGTCAGTATTACACTTTTAATCTCATTTGCTGCACTTTTTACTCGATAGTCTTGCTCTTCATCCACAGATACACACGTGGCAATAAAAATCGTATTACCCTGGTCGATGAGTTTACAGTCCTTCAACTTAATACAATATAGTATATATAATAACCACTGAAATGAGTGTTTTGTAAACAGAGTTATTTGCTCGATACTTGATCTGGTGCTTTATTCATTTTGCTGTGCAGTTTACAGGCTTTGCGCTATCATAGTGCAGTAAAGTGTCATCGGCGCAGGGATGATGCTGATGCTCTTTTATATGTAATATTGTCCGTACTCTCACTCACACTTGCACTGCTGTTTATATGCAAGTTTTCATTCAAACTTAACTCTGTGTACACATGTGGTTTAGTGGGGGATCACATGTTGGGTTCCTTCACACATGCGCACAAGAGACAGTCAAGTTAAATCTCACTCGCCGTTCACTCAGAGTCTGCGAACTGTGGTTTTGTTAACACGTTGACGTGTTAATTTGTGCATTAAAGTGAAGACTTTTGCTTTTTAGTCGCAGGAATTTAAGCCAGCAGGAGGAGAAGAGCTGAAGGCCCTTCTGGTTTGTTGTAGTGCAGCACGTGGGTTTAGGTGGCCTCTGTCGTTGGACGGGGTGAGGCGAGGATCAAACATGTCTGCACGCTGTGTGCATGTGTACAGAAACACGTGGGGCTCTGTTAGCCCACTGCATGGCGACATTGTTAATTTTGTCGGTTGTTGCCATGTTTATGGTTCTGGAAGATTAGTTTTACGCCAAGTCAGCCAACATCATATCAAAGCATGCACATGGTAATACACTTTACACTCGTCAAACTTGTTTTGGCATTCACACAACATGCTACTAGTATGTGCATAATTTAAGTAATAATTCAGAATTTTTGTTTAATTCATACATACATTTATAATCCCAAAAAGTTGATTCTGTTCATCTGGACGTAGCGTTTTCAGTGGGAGAAACGTTTCGTCGCTCATCCAAGTGACTTCTTCAGTCTCAGCTGACTGCAGGTTTCCCCAACCTTATAAACAGGAGATTTGCATAATGTCTAAAACCAGCACACTGGAGAACAATGGGCTGTGAGGACAGTTCCTTGATCATTAAAATCCAAAATCTCATGACCATTGATCAGCACCTACTGATCAAAGACGACTGATCAATGGCCATGAGTACCATTCACAGAGCGTTGGGGAATGGCTGCAATCACAGCACTGTAAGATGGCGAAAGCTGTACCCTTACCTGGATGATTGAGTATGCATCAAGAAGATACATTTATAATAATTGTAAAGCAGAGCGGGTTGTTTTATGTGTTTATGTATTACATAATAACCTCTGCTATTTTGTTTTTCCTCCTCCTTCAATTTGGAATTAAAAAACATGTGTCCTACTTTGCCCACTGGGGTTTCCTTTTCAGGCTCTTGTTTATAAATGCCTCACTTGAGCCACGGCCATTAAAATGCATGAATGAGATTTGTCGACCTGTTTCTTTGTTTACCCTCTGTGCGCACAGTTCTTTATGTGGTTTTTTGAAATGACACAATAGTCCACTTGTGATGGTGAGGCAGCCCAGTGGTCCATTAGTGACACTGCAATGGTGCGTAAAGGTCTGGAGGAATGTGGAAGTTTTTTGTTTGTTTGTTTTTTCTTTTCACTTGTGCATATATGGGTTTGTTTGTTTTAAAGCAACAGCTGGTTGTTGGTTTGACTGCTTATTTCAGGTTTGATATTTGTTTGCTTTCCCCTCTTTAGACTGATGAGCTGAGCTCCGGAGAAACTCTGGAGGCCCTTCAAAGCTGCTTAGACCTGTCCTTCTTTGAGGACACACCGACAATAGAGGCAAGAATAACTTCACATTGTTTAGCATTACATTTTTATCAACTTCAAGGAGTTATACAATATTGTAAGCTCTGTATATTACTCTGCCTAGTGTCCCAGACTTTGACCTAATTTTTTGTTTTGATCCTTTATATAGACTGAAGTCCTAGATGATGACAATGAAGCCACGCTGCTAACAGCCTTGACGGAGATTCTTGACAATGTAGAAGATGAGAACCTGTCTCCGTTTGACATACTGCCTGACTCAGACCTGCTGTCAGGTCAAAAGGGCAGGGAACAGTCTCCGGTTAGTGCCCAGCAGTTGTACATGTGTCTCAAATTATCTCTGCTCTCAACATTCCCCAATCTGATCTTTGAGCGTAGGCCAGAGAGTGAAACACTATACTAACCTCTGTTATTTTGAACATACCTCTTTGCTAATTCGTTGAAGTCTGAAAAACTGTTAACATAAGTTTTGTTTTTTTTTTCTTGTTCACTCTAGCTCAGGAAATTGCTAGGTTTATCACGTTCCCCTACAGAGAAAGACACACCGTCTAGGCCTTTATCAACTGGAAAGGTAGTGTCTTCATGTTTATAGTAATGTAAAAAGCTTGTACTGTAGGCAGATTTTAACCAGATAGTTATGTTCCCATTTATACTCAGAGCCTCCCTAGGATACAGACAAACTCTCTGCAGAGGAGTGATGGGGAGGAAGAGGAAGATGGCTCCCTCACGCTGAGCCCATTTGGGCATGACTCATGTCCTGACGCTGACCTGCTAGACTGGGAAGGTCCGTCCTTCCCACTTCCTCTTACCTTTGAGCAGACGGACGAAGACAGTGTTTCAATTAGCCTGGGCGACTTGGTCAGGCATATGCACCCTTACTGCCTGTCGGTATGTGTGGAGAATGAGGCAGGGGAACAGATTATGCCTGAAGGAGGCATAGTGTTTGAGGTCGTGGACCAGGGGGAAAATGGAGAACCCATCCTGGCCATCCCAGACATGAATCTTCCGGTTTCTCTACCAGTTAAAGAGCTGCTTTCAGAAAATGAGCAGAAAGTTTCAGATGAAGCAGAAGACAGTTCAGAGCATATAGTTGTTGATGACGATGTAATGGTGACTGAAGCGCCCGTGAAAATTACATCCCCAGAGACAACAGGAGTGTGTTTAGATGTAAAAGATGAGAAGACCGTTAAGAGCCAAGTGGAAGAAATTAAAGAGAAAAGTCCATCCAGGAGGAAAAAGAAAAAGCAATGCAAGCAACAGTCCCATCCTTATCCTGTGGAAGGAAGAGTCCTTCGGAGTGCCACCGCAAGAAATGCAGCACAGGAACTGCCCAAAGAGCCCAAAAGAAAATCCGTCAAAGAAGAAAAGAAACAAAAACTCCCAAAAGTTCCTCTTGCCTCTACCCCAGCTTCATCGCTCGTAAAACCTAAAGAAAAAGAGCTATGCCAAACTGAAACTCAGCCTCAGACCTCCACTACAGCAGTAGTCAATGAAGTGACTGTGCAACAAACTAAAGTTACATCTCTGTCCTCTAGACAGGACACAGTACCGTTAAGTGCTAAAACTGGGAAGAGTGAACACAGCTATTCACCCACAACAGTGAGCTCCCAGGATCCCAGTGAAGCTTCACAACAGCCAGTCCAAGCACCCACTGAGCTCGGAAATGTATCAGCAGCTCCCTCTGTATCCCTCTCTCCGGTGTCTTCAGAGATCCCGGCAGCTGCTCCTAGCTCTGTGACTCCCGAAGTGATGCCGATCGCTAGTGAGGCCCACCCTCCTGTGGCTCCGGCAGTCCCAGAGCCCAAACCCAAAGCACTTAGTTTAGAGGAGTATAGACGGCTTAGACAACAGAAAAGGCTTGCTCCAGTGGAAAAGCAAGGCAACAACAGCACCAAGTGGCCTAGCCTCCCAGAGCTTCCCAAAGAGCTTCCCCCTATTCCCTGCCTGCCTGACCCAAGCCCCAGGGATCCTCGACGGCCCAACACCCAGCCGGCAAAAAAAGAGGTGGAGGAGGTCAAACCTGCGTGGCAACCAAGAGGACCGTGTGCACCACCCACCCCTGAGGCACTGCTGATTCCACCTGCCTACATGGTTGCCCCTTCCAGCAAGGTTTCAGCTACTACTTCAGTTCCTAAACTTCAACAAACACCTGAACCGCCCAGTCTGCCTCAGAAAAATCCCATTCTAGTCCCTAATGTAGTTAAAGATTCAGCCATGCCTCAAAACGCCACTACTCAGCCTGCACCACCTAATGTGCCTAAAAACTTGGGGTCTCCTAGCACTCAGCTCACATCTTCAGTAGATGGGAAATGTTCTCCTGCTCTTTCAGGAGGAATGGATGCAGTCCCCATCTCTCAGCCTGTATCTCCCAAGTGTGAAGAGCGCACCAAGACCACTCTTAAAACCACTACAGATGAAATAAAACCCACTGCTGCTACTGGATCTCTTCGCAGTGTCCACCAGAAGACCACTGTGGTTTCCCAGAAAGTGCCTGAGGTCACTGCTCTTACTTTCTCAAATAACACCATTGCATCTGATAGCAGGTCCTCCAAATCCACAGCTGATGGTGCCCAGCTGTGTTCCACTCCAGCTGCTAGTCTCTCAGACTCCCAGAGTCCAAAAACAAAACCAGTTGTTCCTGAAACTAAAGAAAAACCCACAACACCAGTGGAATCCCAAAGAGCAAAGAGCCCCACACAGGAGCTGATTGAAGCATTCACAAGTGAAATAGGTGAGCTTAAAGTTAATTATGTTTTAAAAGCATTAGTTTGATTGTAGGAATAGAAACATTCTCATACCATCTCTTCTTTTTGTTTTAATCGGAGTATTATCTTTCTATGATTATATGCTATAAACTGCTGTCAGTGCCACAGCTTTGCTGACTTGAACTCATTGTGCTTAATCTGCTCCAGTGGCAGGCTGATGTGCAGGAATCCAGTATCAGAAATTATTTATAAATTGTCTGCTGTTAGAAACCAGGAAAATGCACAGTGTCACTTTAAAAATCGAAACATTTGTGCTCTTCAGGACTATTACATACATCTGTTTCCTGGATGTCACCTTTTCAGCAGAGCCTTTGTCCTCTGTGTCCAGTCTATTCTCTGTACCACTGTAGTTATGTTCAGTTTGAGTGTTACTGTGAAAAGAGTTTTTGTCCTGCATTATACTACATGTAATTGTTTAAGGGGAGCTTTTTTTATGCCCAATTAAAGTGCCATGTTTTTGGCCTCTGCTATAATGTAGCTTTGCATGATATCCATCGATCTTCCTGAAGGATTCAGTTCTAAATAATACTTAACTTAAAGTGGGCTTCAGTTCAATCCTTCACACTCTGCTTTTTTTTAAACAAGCAGTTTTAGCTCCTGAATCTTTAAGGTCACCCTCCCTGTAAGCCAGCTTTCTTTTGATTGGCTGCTCCTTGTAAACAACAGCTTTGAACAGCAGGTGGGTGGAGCTTCTGTGCTCACACCCCAGGTGGAGAGAACCATATTAAGGGCTTCCACTATCAGTGAATTGTTCAAAGTCATGAGTAGAACAAAGTGTCTGAAGCCTGATCATTTGGGTTTACTTACACATATACTGACGTTATTAAACTTTGGCCATGTTTGAGCATCCACTATTGCTGGCAGTATAGCTATGAGAGAAAATAAAGAAAAGCTCAACAGTCTGCCTTTAAATAAGCATCGTTCTGTTATAATCACATAATGACCTTCTTTATTCACAGGTATTGAAGCTGCTGATCTGACCAGTTTACTGGAACAGTTTGAGGAAACCCAAGGTAATTAATAATGCTTCACTTTTCTCTGTATCCACTCCATCTCGTAGGTCTCGTTTGAAAGTTTTGCACACTCAGTTTTATTTTACTTGCTTGAATTATAATTAGATGGGTGTTCAGGCCAGTATCTCAGTGTGTCACATAGTTAAGTACCAAGCTAAATGTGGTCAGAGGATCAGTTTTCCTGGTTTCATAATGGTGCAATGTAGCATGCAAGCTTGCAGCCTTTGGTTAGCAGTAGTGGATTAGTGGGTAGGAGTTATGATTGACTTCAGGAGATGGTGAAAGCCCGCCTAAAGAGCTGTCTGCTTAACAGGGGTTCATGCATGAGCTTTCCTTTTGTTGGCAAATCACATACGAGAACCACTTTGTAGTTGGTCCGTTAGCAGTAAGCTATGGTAAATTGATGAATTCCAAGCTTGTGTGTTTCTACTCAAGGCATTTGTTTGCATTTAAAGATAGTGGGGCATTTCTGTTTTTTAACTGTAACATTCCCCTTTAAGAGAGATGGATGCTGCAGGGGCCAGAGAAGCTGCTCTGTGCACTTGTCTGCTCAGCTACTGGAATTCTGCCCCGTCTGCAAATCCATTTAACTCGCGCCCTTCTGTCTTTGTTTGGGCGGATGTACAAGGCCTGACTTATGTCAAGTGTTTGGGGGGTTTTTTTGTTTTGTTTTGTGTTGTTTTGTTTTTGTTTTTTTTAATATGTGCTTTATGTAGCTGCTGACTATTTCCAGTCCTATGGAAAATACACCCTGTACTAAAAACATTTCCACTGAGAAATTTTAACCTCACTGCTGTCTCTCCTGTTGACCCCCTGCACTGATGCACTAACTTTTCTATTCCTTCTCCCTTCAGCCAAAGAGGAGCAATGTGTGTCGGAGGTCTCTGGTAGAGCAGCAGCTGTAGGAAACTCGAGGTGAGTTACCCTACAGCCCTCACGCTGCTCTGTGAGAGTGAAACCTGTTTGATGTGGGTGACAGATTGTGTATGTGAGGAGGTGGTCCAAGTCCACCTCATGCCAAGACCTACCGCAAATCCTGCCAGTGCCTGGCAACAATAATGGCCATCTCGGGTTAGGCTGAAGACCAGCCGAGGTTTGACCTACGCTGTTTACCGCTGACATACTAACATACCCCCTGTGCTTGCTCAGCAGTGTCGAACTGGTTCCAGAGAAGTCTGTTGTGGAACGTGTAAAAGCTAGTGACATCTCAAGTACTGCAGGTAAATAAGCATTTTGACTAATCAAAAAATGAGTTCATGAAGTTGCATAATTAAATGCAGTAAAGAAAAGTGACTGATGTTTACCTCAAAAGTTTAATGTAGAGATGTTTTGTCTCCTGTAATGCTTCATTTATGTCAGTGTATACATGAGTCTGAAGTACTCATGATTAGAAAAGGTTAATGTTTAGAATTGGGGTTTAAGTTATTTCCCTCTGCTTCAGCTCTGACACCTCCAGCCACTCCTCCTCATCAGATGTGGAAACCACTGACAGCTGTGGCCCTGCTTGGGAAGAGCAAAGCCTCTGAAGCCTCCAAGTCGAGCCCCTCCAAAGTTATCCAGATAGAAGCGCGGCCTCTGCCCTCAGTCAGGTCACGTAGCAAACCCACTCTTGCTGCTGCCACTGTAGCCCCCGATCTGGCGTGCATGGATCATGACTATTGCCTTCCCAACAAAGGCACTCCCACTGCAGAGCCAGGCAAGCGTTGGAATATTAAACAGCAGTCTTTTATCACTATTAAACCCATCAGGCAACATACTCCAACCACTACACAAACAACCCCAGCTGCCCTGGCATCATCTCTCCAATCTACTATAAATCAGGCGGTTTTAACCAAAACACAAGATTGTCCAATGAAGCCCCTGGAGCCCAAGGCAAATAGGTTGGACGAAAGCTCTGTTCTGGAGACTCCAGATGCTTCTCCTGCTCGGCAGGAGACTGAATTGAAAGAAAGGAGTCCGAGGAGAGGTCCGTTGGGAAGGTCGTACCGTCGCCATGCTGCTTCTCGCACACCCAGCCCCGGATGTAGTCCTGAAGAGAGGACCAGAGGCCAGTCTAGAAAAAGATCACGTCATTCTCCTAGTCCAATAGCCAGCTATTCAGAGTCGGACTCAGATTCTTCTAGATCTCGGTCTAGATCACACTCTCCAACAAAGAAAAGGTTTGTACCTTTGCAAAACATCTGGTTGATTGAGATGCACTAAACCTCTCTACTGAGGGGTAATGATTTCCTTTTTCCTTAAACGTGCCGCCTTTTTGATTTCTAGATATCGTCACCAGAGCAGTTCCAGCTCCTCATCCCGTTCCTCCTATCGGCCTTCCGTGTCCCGCTCTCCTCCTAGGAGGAGAAGGTACTCCTATTCTTCTTCTCGTTCTGGCTCTTGGAGTCGCTCCAGGTCAAGATCTCAATCCCCTCAAAGACGGGATCAGTGGAGTAAAGGCAGACGATTGTACAGGTACAGTACAGTGACTCTGCTTCTCTGGGTAGCCGTTTCATTTGTGCCCTACACATACTTTGATAAACCTTGAAATGACGAGTAAGGACTTCATCTTCTCTTCTTCAGTCCCTCATATCGGCCCAGCTACGGTCATGCTCCAAAGCCAAATGCGGAAGAGGTGAAGAGACGCAAGGAGAAGGCTATTGTAAGTTAATTGTTCTGGGTATAATTAAGTGAAATGATTCCAGTAGTTATGATGTAAAGCTGATGGACTCTCTTCCAGGAGGAGCGCCGGGTTGTTTACGTTGGTAAAATCCGGGGAACGATGACCCAAAAAGAACTAAAAGAGCGCTTCTCCTATTTTGGCGAGATTGAAGAATGTACCTTGCACTTTAGAGACCATGGGTAAGTAAGCTCCTATTATACATGCAAACATCTTACTTCACTATTTTGTTCTTACCACAGAGCTTTTAGGAAGGTTTTGTAAATGAGAAAGTTGCACTGTCTTTGAACCTTATTGGTCTTGTCTATGACCTCTTAGGCCAAGCTACAGTGCTAAAGCAAATTCAGGCTTGTTCATAACTGGAGCTTCCTGGCATCACCACCAGGTGGCTCTTTTAAAAGCAAGTTACATCTCAAACCTATGTGCACATCCTGTTACTGCCCTCTCTGCCTGAAAATGAGGAGGAGTTAAACTTTTGGTCATCTGCCACAGGGACAACTACGGCTTTGTGACTTATTACGACACCAAGGATGCTTTCACAGCGATTGAGAATGGAAGTAAGCTGCGCAAGCCTGACGAGTTGCCGTTTGACCTCTGTTTCGGTGGAAGGAGACAGTTCTGCCAGAGCAACTATGCTGACTTGGGTATGCTTTTAAATTTCCAGACGCAAAAAAGTTTCTGCATAAGTGTCCTTTTTGTTTTTCTTCCTCTTCTTATTTTTAATGCAATTCCGTCTCTATAACCGTTTCAGATTCGAGTAGAGACTACGAGCCAACGCCTGCAAAAGGCAAGTTTCATGCACTAGACTTCGACACTTTACTGAGGCAGGCCCAGCAGAATCTGAAGAGGTAACAGGAGGCCTGCATCAGGACGCAGCAGATATTTACCTCAGAGCTGACGATGGCTCCTCACCTGCAACACTGTTTACAGTTTAGTTGTTGCATTAGGGATTTTTTTTTTTTAATGTTGTTTCTGCAAGTTAACACCTTCTATTGAAGTGAAGATTTATAATGAAAAAGGTAAAAGGAGGCAAAAAAATTGAATAAATGAAACAATCATTTTTTAAAGTTTATTTAAATGTACAATTGAACTTGAATTGTGTGGAGAGGGAATTGGTTTTTAAAAGAGTGGAATAAGTAGAATGGAGCTCCCTAATTATTGGGAGAGGATGTATTACATTGTAATGTATTACAGACCTCAATAAAAAAGGAAAAGAAAAGTTGCTTTTCTCTTTTTTTTTTTTCCACTGGTTTTAATTTGTCTGTGAGGTGATGGTTACATTTATGGAATATGTGATGGTTCAGACTTGGTGCTTTGGTGTCAGGGTCCTATCAGCGTCCTATCTTTTGCAATTCTCAAGAAGAAAAAAGTTGAGTTAATTAGCAGTGGCTCAGTTCTGCTAAGCGTCTCAGTGGGCTGCTACACTAAATGGGGGGGGAAAAAACCCAAGAACTGTTCAGCTAAATGTTCTTATTAATGTCATTGTTTTCACTTGTTTATTTCCTGCTGTGGTAATCATTGTGCTTTTCACCTTTAAATAAAAAATAAAACTTTCCCTGTCATGGCTTTCAGCAATACTTCAATCAAAAAGAGTCCTGTTTAATATTATCTGCAGGTGTCACATTGCCACAAGGCTGTCACATGGATTCTGTCATGTTTTATTGTGTTTGAAATGTGAATCCTATTTTATAAAAAGTCTTTCATCCAGTTACAATTTTAGGTCACTTTATACCATAAGTTAAAGATCTTACTGTATTGGGGAGAAAACCCAAACAATTTGATGATTCTGCTATGACTAAATGCTTGGTGACAGTGCATCACAGCAAGGGCTACAACAGACTAAGCCTATGGCACCCTAACCTGATCCAGCCCAAACTATAAACTTTATCAAAAACAAAGGTGTTAAGCTACATCTTAGGAGTACAGAGGATGCCTGCCTCCTAAATCCTAATGGGGAGCTAATTCCCAGTTTAGCCTGATGGCTAAATATGAAAACTTTTTCCACCACTGAAAAAAAACATCATACTTCAAATCATCCATCCATTCTCTTCCACTTATCCTTTTCAGGGTGGGGGTGGATTGGAAATTTCTCTTCAGTGGCTGAAACGAGCGTCCATAGATGAAAGCTCTGCTTCCTGTTCTACTTTTAGAAACTCCGGGAATCACATGTAGGCCTACAGCCTGAGAGCAAAGTGCTCTATTAGGATAATATGGTACTGAGGTCTTTAAGGTATACATTTAACTACTGCAGAGACTCCACCCATCCTGCATCCACCTGTTTGACCACTGCCCTCAGGGAGACGCCACAGGTCCAGACAAACCTGGACTAACGCATTCGGGAACAGTTTTTTTCCACAAGCCACCACTGTACTGAACACACAGACATCAGCACCTCTCACAGGCATGAAACACACACACTCACACATAAACATCACCACCCCACACAAGACAAGTGCAATACCTCAGAGCAGCCTCACACATCTGGATAAACTTTTTCTATTTGTATAACTGGCATTTTTAGATTTGTGTTTACTGTTAGCTATTTATTTGTTTTTATTGCTATTTATTCTAAATGCTGATACCAGGATGTTGCTTCTAATTTGACAATATAAGCATTCTGATTTAACAGCTACCCACTAGTTTAATCATTTATTATATTTCTTTTGATTCTCTTTTTCTACTCTTTATCCATTTTTTTCATCAACTTTTCTTGCCTCACATCAATGACTGTGTAAAAACCTGTACAATCTGTTTTCTGTAGTCACTAGCTCAAATCTATTCAGGGCCATTGAATTTATTTTTATTTTTACTTTATTTTATTTTTTTGTCCTGACTAGTTGACCTAATCTTTCCACTCACCCCCTGGATATTGTAAAAACTGGCACCCCTGTTTTGTAGTCATTGTAGTAAAGCACACTGTGTACTGTGCAAAAGTATAACTGGATTATCTTGACGATTTGGAACAAAGCATGCGCATTTTGCTGACACAGATCATAAACAGATGAGCAGCACCTCCTCTCTGTTTGAAAGTGGTGCTGGAGCTTAGCTGCATTCCTAATATGGGCTGGAATTTCAAGATATTACACAGCTGGCGAGATATTCAACGCAGTCAACCAATAGAGCGAATAACTGCCACCCTGTTGTGTATTTAATAAATACGTGCACACTTTGTATCCCCGCTCTTTGATAAATGAGGGAGATTGATAATGTTGTGGGTAATCACACATAAATCAACCCGTTATTCACCATCATTATTGCTACATATCTGACTACAGTTGAGTGTATTGTGTAAAAAAGCGAATGTCGTTATCAGTTTGATGTATATTTTGCCCACAACTAAAACCGAATGGTTACAAAGGAGGCCAATTCTATCGTGCCACGAGCTGAGGTGTAGGCTCTCTCTTTCACTGTGTAAAATCTTTGCGGTGTTTTGTCACGTACATCTAGTTCTGACTGGTTTGAACTAGTTTCGTGAGCATGCGCACTCGGTGTAAACAGGAAGAAACGACGTAAAGTAGGTTAAATCCACCCATAAAGAGGAGAGAATTCACGGACAGCCACGAACGAGTGTTTGGTTTTTGTTTACATTTTAGTCAACCTGAATGATGATTTGTATCACCTGATAGTAATTTCTATCACAGCTTGTAAAAACGTTCGGGTTTTTTTTTTCTTTTGAAAAACTTGATAGATTTAGCTGCTGAGAGTGACGCGGTTTATTTCCACCAGGTTTGCCTGGCAGCCTTCGTTTACTGACCTACATTTGAAAATATTCCCTGGGTTTTTCTTCGTGACTTTTGTATCGATCGAAATCGCGAAGAATGGTTCAAAAAGAAAATACGTTGGAGACTCCTCAAGTGGATGGTGAGCCGAGCCCCAGCCCAGTCTCCGGAGAGCCTTGTGCAGAGGCCCCTGGCCCGGTGGAAGAGACTGTAATCGGAGTCGAATCGACGGGCCTCAGAAAATTTATAAGCGGAGTCGTGGAAGGTAATGTTGGAGAAAGATTGTGTGTAGTTTGGTATCGTCACATATATAAATAAATGATAAATTTGTTTATTAAAATGCAAATATGTTGATTAATAAAAATATGACTTCTTAAAATTTCATAAGCTTACGTGTGTATAAAACACGATCTAGTTAATCGCATACAATCGAAATGCTGCAACAATTCCGCTGTCTGTCTGTACATGATGAACACAGTGCTCCAGGTCATGAATTTAAAATGGACGTCTTTATTTGGGCACATTCCTGAGTAATACAGAAGATTAGTATTAAGCAAGCACATTCAAGCACGTCTGCACCAGGTGGCAAATTATTGAAGCGGCGAAGCAGCTTGATGTGCATGCAGGAAACGCATCAGGACTGCAGAGTGCGTGGAAACTGAATGTCGTGTTTTCTAACCCAGGCTTTTATGGGCGGCCATGGACAATGGAACAGAGGAAAGAGCTGTTCAGGAGGTACTGTGGATCATTTAAGACTGCACGTTGACAGCATTATAGCAGGATAACGCGGATTGTTCTAATGAGTCTGGAAAAAAAAATTGATTTTCACAGGCAGCAGAAATGGGGACTGAATACGTACCTTTATGCACCCAAAGATGACTGCAAACACAGAATGTTCTGGAGAGAGCTGTATTCGGTGGAGGAAGCAGGTGATTACCAGGAAGGAATCTTTGGATCAGATTCCTTGGGGAGAAGGGGGAATATATGATGCTTTTAAAGTGAGCCAATTCCATATTAATTGTAAATGCACAAGAATTTACTTTTTTTTTTTCCCTCTCTCCTAGAGCAACTCATGACTTTAATTGGTGCTGCTAATGAGCATGGGATAGAGTTTATCTATGCCATTTCCCCTGGATTGGACATTACCTTCTCCAACCAGAAAGAGGTTTCTGCACTCAAGAGGAAACTTGATCAGGTATTGCAGCATTTTTATGAAGGCCACATTAAAATCCTTCTTGATGGATATCGACAGCAGTTTTCTGTATTTTACTATGTCATTTCACCCCTTTCAGGTTTCACACTTTGGCTGCAAGTCCTTTGCTTTACTTTTTGATGACATTGACCACAACATGTGCCCTGCTGATAAAGAAGTGTTCAGTTCATTTGCACACGCTCAAGTTTCTATCACCAATGAAATCTACCAGTATCTTGGAGAGCCTGAAACCTTCCTCTTTTGCCCTACAGGTAACTTGTTTGTTTTGTACCTGACTTATTTGCACATTTTGTGTGTTTGCTCTACTTGCTCACTTATTTTTCTTGCTGTCAAATTCAGAGTACTGTGGAACATTTTGCTACCCAAGTGTCTCTCAGTCCCCCTACCTCCACACAGTAGGAGAGAAGCTCCTGCCTGGCATTGATGTGCTATGGACAGGCAAGTCTAACAGCTTCCCTTGAAATTGCAAACCTCATCATGTCTGTGTTGAATACTTAAAGAGTAATTATTTTGGATATGTTGACTTTTCTGTAGGCCCCAAAGTGGTTTCCAAAGACATCACAGTGGAGTCTATTGAAGAGGTGTCAAAAATCCTGAGAAGAGCCCCAGTAATCTGGGACAATATTCATGCCAATGATTATGACCAGAAGAGACTTTTCTTGGGTCCCTACAAGGGCCGCTCCACAGAGCTCATCCCCAGACTGAAGGGAGTCCTCACCAATCCAAACTGCGAGTTTGAATCCAACTTTGTAGCAATCCACACTTTGGCCACCTGGTACAAGTCTAATATGAACGGTGTGCGCAAGGATGTGGTCATGAGTAAGCAACAGAGACTTTTTTCTTTTTTTCCCCCTTTTTTTTTTTTTTTGGTTGTTTTGTTTTTTAAATTTATTTTGCAAATTTCAAAGCATACCACAGACAGAAAAGGTCCAGATTGAAATGAGTGGGTAAAACGCCTAATAGCAGATACCACAAGACTCACCCTAGTTGTGCTAGAGGGAACAAAATGTACTTCATTTAGCAACAAGGAAGGAGGGGAAAAATTAAGATCAGTATCAAATAATTGGATCAAAAGCTTTTGTGCCTTTTGAGGCAAAGGGGTAATTTAAAAAAAAAAAAGTGTACTTATGGTTAGCTGGGTAATTAAAGCACCTGATGTAGGGTTTATAGAAACCAGGAAACAATTTTTGTAGCCTGGTTTTAATATACTGTACATCAATTTAAGCTAAGTTTAAGCCTCAGCTCCTCTTATCCAAGTCTGACGTCATGGGTTGGTACAAAAACTTTAGTTACAGTATTTCAAAGTTTCCAAAAGTGTCCCTATCAGTATAGTGCTTATTTTATGTTGATGCAGTATAATCTCTCGGTATGAAGTTACTATCATCTTGCAGTGAAATCCAGATTATTAATGGATGTACTTCTCTGCTTTTTTTTTTTTTTCCTCTCCCCACCTTGCCCCTTTAACAGCTGATGGTGAGGACAGCACTGTTTCTATCCAGATTAAGTTGGAGAATGAAGGCAGTGATGAAGAACTGGAGACAGACATGCTATATAGCCCACAACTTGCTCTAAAATTGGCTCTCACAGAATGGCTTGGGGAGTTTGGTGTCCCTCACCAATACAACAGTAAGTTTAATTTCCATACTGTGTGTGTGTGTTAATAGAATCACCTGAAATACTTAAACCATACCGAATGCACTGACACTCTGTTCTCACAGGCCGGCAGGTGCCTCAGAGTGGTGCCAAAGGCACAGGCATAGACGTGTCATCCATGACTGCTCCCTCTCTTTGCTCCTCAACAACAGTCACAACTGTGTTCCAGCAGCCCATCATGTCTCCAGCAATGCCTCCGCTGTGCCTGGATCCAATCTCACTTCCTTTGGCAAAAAGACCTCAGGAGGAAGAGGAGGTGGAGTTTGCATTATGACACAGTTGTAGCACTTGTATGACCATAATGAGTACTTTTAGCAATCAAGTTTTCTGTTCATGTAGCTCATCACCCAATAAAAGAACCATTGGGTCATTGATTAAACAACTAAAAATTATAGTATTTCTGCTCTCTTTGTAGTCTGGTACAATCCAGACAGAACAGCATCTGAATGTTTCTACAGATACTTTAAGTTTTTACTGGGCATGTGCAGGTGGAGGTGGAAAAGAAGGATTTGGATGAGGAGCCTATGGAGATGGTGGTTGAGAAGCAAGATGAGGCAGAGCCAGAAGCAGAAGTTGACCCAGAAGAGAAGCATGTAGGTCCTATTTTAGCTGACAAGATGGCCGAGGACCTCAAGCCTATGGATACAGACAAAGAGACTCTGGCAGAGTCCAAATCTCCTGAGGAGTCAATTCAGGAGGACTCTGGTAGTGATATCGCCCCTATGCAGACAGATGATCAGCTCAAACAGGTGCTGCAAACATTGGTGAGTAATTTCTCCTTTATCTGCATTTGAAGGCAAAAACAATGCAAAGTCTGTCTGTGAAGGTTCTAGTTATCCAGGTCATGGTAGTCTAAGGAGCTTGGAAAGAGAAGCGTCTGGACTTCTCTAAGTTTCTTTCAAAGGGTGACCTTTTGTCCTTTAGATGCAAGCTGTCCATCTGTATCTAAAGGACAAAGGTCACTCTTTTGAGGACACCAATGTTCACATTTTGGACAAAGAAGACAGATGGTTTGAACGAGGAGTGAAAGAAGCCATCTATGTCCACTGAACGACCATCCTTGAACAGAGGAGGTGGTTTACGACACCAACTGTCTGCCATCTATAATCCAGTTTTGAGATCCCTTCCCAGATGCCTTAACGCCCATTCACATCCTGGGCCGTTTGACCTCAGGTAATCACATGATAGGGTGGGGATTGGGTTCACCCGAAACCTTGGCTGATTGAGACCCACACCCGTTTTCACACCTGGGCTCGTGTGACTAGGTAGAGGATCCGCAGGGGGTCCATGACCCTCTTGGGAGACACTCCCATAAGGCTTTAAATCTGGGACTCTCCACCATTTGCTCTTAGAACTGAAGAAGCTTCTCGGATGAGAGGTGAAACGTCTTCAAGAAACTTAAAGAAGTCCAGACGCTTTTCTTTCCAAGCTCCTTAGACTTAATGCAAAGTCTCATCATTGCTGATTTGTATTCACAGGAAGTGTTTGTACCAGGGCCCAACGAAAAGGCACTGTTCACAGCAGAGCCCCTTACTCTGGAGGACCTGTGCTTGCTGGCAGAGCTCTTTTATCTGCCTTACGAGCATGGACCCAAGGCCATGCAAATGTTAAAGGAGTTCAACTGGCTAAGAGCCAACAGCAGCGTCGTTAGTGTCAACTGCAAAAGGAGAGAATCTGAAAAGGTTGGTTAATTTACTGAATTGAGCACATGGAGTGCCTTCAGAGAAGGAGGTCCATTAGATGACTAGTCTGTTATCAACTAACCACGCTGTTCATGGTGCAGAAAACAAAATGGTGGATGTGTAGTACCCATACTGCCCATTGGGTGGTGTGGTTATGACAGCAAATGGTGTGCTTGCACCACAGTTTAGTGCTGTGCTTTTTGTGTAAGCTATAGCTTCCCTTTCTATGCAGCTTGTTTTGCTTTTAGTTACATAGTCACAAGTCACAGTGGAAAAGTACAGTTGTATATGATGTGATGAGTGACATGGGTGCTTTTTTGTTTGTTTTTTGTTGTGTTTTTTTTTTCCTGCTACCACAAGTAAGAACTCTGAAGTGGTTTAATGCTTGCCTTTTCCACCAGTATTTATCATTTTCAAACACTGTGTTGAACACAGGTGACCGAATGGCAGTCACGGGCAGAAAAGTTTGAGGAGATGTGCTGCTCAGTCATCCAGATGTTCACACGGCTATCTAATACAGCTAACCGCACCATCCTGTATGACCTCTACCCTTACATCTGGGACATCAAGAGCATCATTTCTATGATCAAGTCTTTTGTCCAGTGGCTCGGTATGTATAAGGGGAACCACGGGGTCCTTATTCTTAGAGAGCAGTAGTTTGGCATAGAGTCCATTCAAGTGTTATAATCCTTTACCATTCTCAGAAACACAGTTGCATACAAATTACTAAAGCACATCATTTAAAAACAAAAGAACAAACGGTGTAATAATGGCTCATTTAGCTGCATGGTTTCATTCTAGTTCTGGACTATGTTATTTTAAGAAGGCAAATTTGTGAACGAGATATATGAAACAACAGTCTGAATAACGGTAATATTTCTAATCGTCTGCATCAGTTAATGTAGGGTTAGAGTTTTGGCAAATATCCCCAGTTGAAATTGGTAGCAGGTTATTGTAGATTAGTTCAGAAACTGGTCATGTCAAATACATCACATTTAAATGGATATAAATCTATTAATTGCTCTTTAATTTGTTTCTTTTGCTTCTTTTTTCTAATCTGACTGAATGCTGCTTGCACTGCTGCTGTCTTCCCGTTTTATTCCACAACAATTTGCTCCATGTTTGTCTAAACTGAGTGTTTGTGGAGAAAATGTCCCAGCAGAGTTACTGCTGCTTGCTGTGTATCCAGTAACATCACTGCTGCGTTCCCACACAGACACTTGCTTCCATTTCTCCGTCTGTGGGGATGGGCACAGGGGGAATCCCAACCCCCCTCCCTTCCGCCATGCCCTAGCGCGCACGCGAGCTTGGAGAGCAAGTTGACTGACTCACTGTGGAAGGCCATTCTGGTGCATAAACAAAGAATCAGAAATATCTAAATTGTCCTTAATATGAATCACATGAATATGTTACAGGAAGTCTTACACTGTTGCCTCACTGAGTAATCGCTACCATGAGGTTATTGTTGGATTTTTAAGCTATTGAATCATGTGCTCAGTCTGTATCAGAGTTGAATACATCACATTGTAAAAGAGGATATTCTTTCTTTTCCTCCCACTTTCATCTCCCTCTATCTTAAATTACTCTTTCAGGTGATGTCCTGTGATACAGCATGAGTGACATGCAGTCTTGTCATGACATCTCCATCTTTTTATGGAGTGTTTGTTTGTTAGTCTGAAGCACCAGCATGGCCTGTAGGTTACTCCCTGTAACCCAGTTTCATTCACAGGTTTCTGTCCTGTCCGGCTATATGGTAAAGCTGAGGTCTCTAGCCCACAGTACACAGCAGGCAGCATACTCACACTGGAAAATCCACATTAAAAGTCCACACTGCCGGCTTGATGATTCAGTAAATGGTCTTAAACCCTCAAGCCTCACCAAAGAAGTTAAAGCTCCATAAATATAGTTGCCTGTTGGTGTTCTTAATACCTGCATTAAGTTCTCAAATATTGACTTCTGCTGTTGCTATTAGTATTCATTTCATCAGTCCCCATATTTTCCCCTAGTGGAAGCTGTGCAGCCGGCACTTAGTCACAACCTCCCTGGTTATTGTACTGAGAACACTTACTAATAACTATTTTCTACTGTTTTCTCCCTTCACTATGTACAGATGGAAGAATCCACAGTACAAGTTTCTACTGCTATTGGATCGACAGTGGCCGATGTATGCACATGCAGGCGTTGTCTCCTTCTTTTGTTCATGTATCAAATGGATCTTTGTAGTTTTATTTTAAAGCTAAAAATTTAAATGTAAAGGAATGATTTGGAGCAAAGGAAGCTGCCCTCTGGATGAAGTCACATTTTGCGCAGCGATCTTAAAGTCTGAATACTAAGTGTTAACTCCCAAATTTCTCTTTGGCAGCATCTTTCTAACTCGTGTTTTTTTTTGTTTCTGTCAGTAGGCCTGTAGAATTGGCTCAGACCAGCCAGATGCACTCACTCAAGGGACTTTACACTTGGTTTTAGATTCATGGTAATATTTCTGACTGAGTGGGCTCACCCAAAAAAAGGGGGCAGAAAGACAAAAGAACAAATGTTCCATGTTTTCTGCATAAATGTCACTGTGCTGGAACGGTGCAGATCAGCTAGTCTTTCGTGTGCCTTGTGGTTTTTAATCTGAATATCCAGGTTCCCAGTTCCTTTCTGTGGGTGCATCTGCATGCTGTGTTGTCAGTTCATCAAAGGAAATGTTTTAGGTATCAGGGAGAGATTCACATGTAAAGCACTATTAGGTGTCCTGCACGCGCGCTGCATTTGTCTGGTCACATGACAGGGCTTCTTGTCAACCAGGGGTAGGGTTTTTTTTTTTTTTTTTTTGTTTAGCCACTTGAATCAGAGCCTTGTTCATTTCTCTTTATATTATTAAAACCCAAATAATATAAAGCTGAGAGGTCCTTTAAGTCAGGAAATGCTGGTCATGCTGCCTCTCGTCTTCCTGGTTTTTAATGACTTGTGCTACCCCCGTCATGTGACAAGGCAGATAAAATGAGAATGTGACTTCACATGAGGTGCTAATATCAGTGGGGTGACGGCAGCTAAAGCTTACTTTGGTAGCCCATAGACAGATTTTATTTTTTTTTTTCCCCCTCCCCTCTCTGTAATGGTCATGAAGTCTGTCAGCTTCTCAAATGAGAATTGCCCTCCTGAATCGCTGAAAATTGAAGACCTGCATAAAATAACTTGCCACACCATGTCACATGGAGTTGTTGGATAACATTGCATTGGCACAGAGCATTTACAAAGGTGCAGAGCAGGTTATTGTTGTGTTTGTTTGTTTTTTTTAAGTAATGTGCATCTTGCACCAGATTCCTTCTAGCATACATAAGCTTTAGATGCTTGAGCCCCATTTGATTGTAAAATATATTCTCTATATATATAATTTCTTTTCCAAATTGGGTCCTTTTTTTATGTTTTAATGATAAAAAAAAATCATCAATATTTTGCTATTTAGATACATATGACCCCCCTTCATTCCCATCTCCCCACCTCCTTCATCTGTATCAGAGAGCCCCATCCTGTGGTAACAATGTCCGCTTGGCTCTGCTCCTAACAGGGTGTCGTAGTCAGTCCTCAGCACAGTTCCTTAGAGGAGACCAAGAGCCATGGGCCTTTAGGGGAGGTCTAGCAGGAGAGTTCCAGGTATCTAATGCACCGAATTTACAGCAATCAAATGGAAAAAAGAGAAAAAAAAAAGAGTGCTGTGAGCAAAGACGACGATGGTATTATTTGCGTAGGTATGAAGGGGTTTGGTCTGTCAAAGGTGAGCTGATTGCAGTGAGTTATGCTCATGACATCCAGGCGCCATCCCCTCCACTTGATCTCCAAATATGTTTGTGCCCTAGCATTACTTTGGGATATTGGCAGTATGTGTGAGGGGAGTGGGTGACCTGAATTCCATCCTGGGAGGGGAAAAACAGACTTAAAGCCAGTGTTTGGCGTGGCATCTTCTGATTGCATTGCTGCTTCTGATCAATTTCGGTTTCTTTCAGCAACTGCCCAAGGAGATGCTGCTTTTCCCTGGCGCATGCAGCGCAAGCGAGTATGGTTAGGTTTTATTTTCATGACATATCATTTCTTTGCAGGAAAGCACAGCGCTCAAAGCCAGCCCTTTGCAAGCGCACGCGCAAGCATCGCAGCGCCAGCGAGAACGCAAGCGTGTATGCGATGAGAGAACTCCATGATTAAACACATCAGTCCAGTCTAAAATGGTGTTTCCAGCCCAGACTCCCAATGGCAACCAAAATGCTGTTGAGTGACTCAGTTGGCAATCATTTAATTCCCTGCTTTGGGGTTTTTGTTGCTTGGAGATCTCTCTGTCTTTCTGCGCCAGCATCATTATTTTTCTCAACAGGAGGGTCCTGCGCAGCGAACTATTGCGATGCCTTACAAAAGGGAAAGGAGCATCTCCTTCAGCCAGTAAAACCTTAGTCAGACCAAAACACTAGCCTTTTTTTTTTCTTTTTATTATGTTTGCAAATGTCTGTTGTTGGTGCTGTATTTCTTTAGCAAAAATGAGAAAGATGTGACGTTTGCGCTTGTTGTCCACTATCAGGTCAACAAGGAACAGCACTTTATATACTTATGTTGTCTTCAGACTCCAAAGCACTTTTCTGTCTTTAGTTCCTTTTGGGTTGATAGTGGTTCAACTTGGCAAACGCACAGTGAGGCAATCAGCCAGACTAGCACAACACCTTTTCCCTCTGAAACTGACCCTCTTTATTTTGATATCCACAGCGATTGTTGCCAATAGATGGGGCAAACGATCTTTTCTACCAACCTCCACCTTCATTGCCAACCTCAAAAATCTATACCATAAGGCCGTACTTTCCCAAAGATGAGGTGAGATACTGGTGTGTGTGTGTGTGTGTGTGTGTGTGTTTTTGTTAAGCCACACTCCTATAGTCCTTTTTATAACAGTTGTCAAGCACAGCAATACTATCTTTGTATTGCCATAAGAAGCTGGAATGTCTTGAGGGAATTTCCTTAAGTTTGGCACATGTTTGCTTGTAAATTGATTAGGTTTGCTTGTTAAATGTCACAAAACAGTTTGTCACCAGACCTCAGGTGTTCATATAAATATCCTGTCTTCTTCCCCTCATTTCTCATAAATATGTGACAAAACAATGAAGTTGCAACATGTCCATGTCTTAGACTTGGCCGTCTAAAGGTTTTGTATGAAACTGATTTAGTTCTGGAAAATCCCTTTTAACTAATATTTCGTATTTAGTCACGTACTGAATTGGTGACCCTAAGCCACTCTTCTTTTTTTTTTTTTTCTTTTTTTTTTTTTTTTTTCTTTTTTTTGTTTTTTTTTTTCCTTTTTTTTTTTTTTTTTTTAATAATCCAAAGCAATCAGGCCACATTTTAAATTTCAAGTAGGAGCTAGTTAACCT
>VVHJ01015222.1:96585-112801 GCA_015107715.1 Tylochromis polylepis | reverse complement strand
GAAAAATATTCTAAAAAAAAAAAGAAAAAGAGAAAAAAAAAAAAAAAAAGCAAACATGGAACTTCTTGATGCCAAACGTGATCTAATAAAACAGAACGGATGCTGATTCAGGTTTATTATTTGGTCCCGTAATGCTTGGTTGAAGACTGGCCATACAGCCCATAGAATTCGGGATGTCTGGCTGTCTGCGATGTTTCCATCAGTCCCCTCATGGGAAAATGCTGCAGTGGCTGACTTGCAGGTAGAGGGGCATGTGGGGCAAACTCCTGAGAGGTCACAGAGGGGAAGGAGTCCGACGCTGGGTACGGAGGCCGGGCACAAGCAGCCGGAGCTCTGGAGCAGCAGCAATTATTCAAAGTACACATCAGTACTTTCCTCCCTTCGTACACGGCTTGTTGTGAGGCACCACCACTTGAGAAGTGGGAGGATGGGAATATGGTTCCTGAGTGGTGGCTAGAGCTGGACCCTAGACCCACCATGTGATGGGCTGAAGCGTCAAGGAGCCGACTATGACCGGGGCCAGCGTGAGGATTCTGTGAGAGGACTTCAGAGGGATATACAGATGAAGCCCGGTGACCCTGGTCGGCCAGGAAGGGTTTTTTGCTGCTGTAGAGCAAAGGTGGAGGATTCTGGGAGTTGGAGTTTTCTGTGTTAGCCTCCAGGAACGCCATGCTGTATTTCCTCTTTTGTATTCCTGAACTAGTCCCCAACTGCGAGCCAGCAGAGCTGCTGTGAGACTGCACAATCTCCAGAAGAGGCGACTCAATGAACGGTTCTAAGAATGACAAGTAGAGGTGGGACGCAGAGAGATGAGTGCTAATTCTAATGATAATACATCTCTAAAAAAAACTAATCTATAGTTATTTTTCTGTAATTTGATCCTACCTTCGAGCATTTTTCGCAAGTTCTTCTCTCTTGTTGACAGGTCAGACAGCAAATGATGAGAGTTGAGCTGGCCCACTCTGATTGGAGGGATAATGCTATTCAGATGTGAGTTTGACCTGTAAAAAGAAACACAACAGAAAAATTATGAGTATCAAATTGTTAGACTCACTCTGCACCTTGGGATTTAAAAGATATAAAAGAGAAAAAATACTGATTTTGGTTTCTTGACCACAAAGTATTCTGATGCCCATCTCTTTTCTTTTTTAAAGTTGACTGTGATTAAATTTGGACAAGATGATAGTGCTGCAAAATTATCAACTCTAACACTACCTTAGCTAGCTTGGTTATTTCCATTGGTAGCTCACTACATTATTAAATAGGATGCAAAGTTTTTCCTTCCCACTGTTCCAAAGTGCTAGCTAATAAGGGGTTGCTTGATTGTTGGGGTTTTCTCCAGAATACTTCCTTGAGACAACTGTTGTTGTGATTTACATAAATAAACCTGTACATGAATCTATTGACCTGTATCTATCATCTATTGACCTGCTACCTGTAGCTAGCCATGCGGTAGCTAGCTACAGCGCTATGGTTAGGCTAACATTAGCATATTAGGTGTAAGATGACGCCTAAATTATTATGAATAAGAATATATGCTGAGAGTCCTCGACAGCTAGAGATAAATGTCACCATATAGCAGAAAGAAGACTGTATCGGGCAAACACACAGGTTTATCTATCCTACTGCTGTTTTCTCTGACCTTTGCTTATATTTGGCTTGCTTGACCTCTGTTGGAGTTTTTTTGCCTGCTTTTATTGTTTCCCATCTACAGTTATGCCTGCTAAAGCTACATTTTGCTAATTCCATTGTAAACAATGCAACAGACAGTTGAATGTCTTACAAGAACTTATTTGATAGTTTAGTTGTTTTTCTCACAATGAATAAAGATGATGATCAGTGCACTAAAAAGCTTGCATGAAAACATCACTGGGTTAGTCCAAAGAAATGAATATCTTAGAATAACTTCTTACCTGTCCATGAGCAGCTGATAAGGTTTTGTATTCTGAAATGAAAAAAACAAAACAAAACAAGTTTCACAGGTCATTCCCAAACACCATCTGACTTCAAATGTCTCACTAACAGTTATTATGAGATGCATCAGTGTTTACTGCACGTTTTCATATCGCAACGTCATTTTATGTCCCTCAAAAGTATCATTGCCTCCTGCAGATGCCAGAACTGTGAAAAGGGGTCATACAGATAAAGGTTCATGTTTGATAAATAGAAAAAACAATTTGGAGATTTGTTGTACCTTCATGAAATTCAAACTGCTCGCTTTTTGGAAAAATGTTTGCACTGAGCTCAGGAATTTTTCTGCTCCATGGCGCCTCTCGTTGAGCTGCAGCACCTGCTGGGAGTTCTTCCTCACATACAAGTTGTAGGTGCTCTCCAGCATCTGCATGGTTTCAGCCTGGTTTGCTTCTAGCAGCGCATGCATCCGCTGATACTGGGCTCTCGCACGCTCCTTTAGTTCAGACACTGCATCCTGTGGACACAGGTTACACAAGCATGCACGTTTACACACAGAAATGCAACTGTAAATTACTACAGTACTAATGTTAATAAACAGATACTACATATTTTATTAACAGACATGCAATTTTATGGAATTTGGGCTTTTCTTGTTCAATGTGAAAGTGGGAAAGTCATTTGTTAAATTCATTTTCACTTTGCTGCACCTGCCAGTCATAGCTAAAGTTGAATTTACCTTTGATTTCCCAAGAGTGAGAAACGCTAGAGTAATTTCATTACAGCGGACAAAATTATAGCACAAACCCCCATGCTGATAACATTCAGAATTGAAAATGCACCTTCATCAATGTCTTGTCTGACTCCAGCTTGTTGAGGTGCTCATCGATGTTCTGAACACGACCTTCCAGTCTGTCTTGTTGCCTCATTAGCATGGCCTGTGGAGAAATGACAGATAGGATGGATTAGATAGGCGAACCACAACAAAAATGTACTGAAAATTAAAAACAAAAAATACCCGCACTCTGAAACTTTCCTAAAACTTGGGCCTCTGCTGTGACCTCAGCAAACCTAGCTGCTTTTCATGAGGCACCAAGACAACTTTCTCCACAGTCAGCTGCCAGTGACATGAACATGCATTTAGCCATTCGGAGAGCAGCAGCAAAGGCAAACACGACTGCACAAATCATTCTCTGACTGCGCCAAACTTTGACGCTGACCCTGCTGTGTCAAATGAGCTCCATTGTTGGGACAAGCTTACTTCCTGTGTGGGTACACAAGAGCCAAGAGCCAGTTAAAAAAAAATCCACTGAACATAATCCTTCCCCATTTACTGCAGAGGCTGGGAATCAATCTGCTGTCACAGACTGACAACTAACTAGAAACAGGGGAGGGCAGGTAGACTTTTTAATGAACTGTTTCTCCATTGGAAAGGCAGCGTGCCCAAATAAGAGAAAACCTGCTGTCATGGCAACAAAGTCTTGTGTATGTACTCATATGTGAAATCTCATGCGTATGTAGGGAGCGGTGGTATCTCACTACCCCCTCTGCACTTTCTCATTTTGCCAGATGCATTGCTCCCATTGTTTGCATTGGCCCGTGTGTCAGTGACAGATTGTCATGTCTGTGTGCACAGCGCCGAGGTCTCCTCCCTCCCTCCCTCCCAATGAGCATGCACCCAAGAAAGGGAACGAGAGAAAAGGCAATGCTTGCACATGCCAAGAACGGATAGAAAGAGAGTGAGAAAGACATACAAAAAGAGAGTGAAACCAAAAGAAAGAGGGAAAAAAAAAGTTTCAACCAAAAGAGAGAGATAGGGAGAATGAAGACATTCCTGTGGTCTCGAGTGAGTGAGTCTCAGGGTAGTCACATTGTGGTATCACAGCAACAGGCCTCTTCAGCTGCTTGTAACACTCACGTTGTGCTGTCTAATGGACATCCACAGGCTGGCCACTATAGTTTACCACGGTGAACACTTTCAATGGTGCATATAGTTTCAACAAAATAACCCCAAAAGACTCTAAATGGCATAAAATAGTAGCCAAATGTACCATAATAACTCACTTATGCTTGTTATCAGAACAGTTCTTTTGAGTGAGGAAGACTACTGATTTTGTCCACCTAGGAAACAGCAGGGGTATGTTTATATCCCCTAACTCTCAAAGGAAGCAGAGAAGATTATATGACATGTATTTTGGGCTGCTGACAGCGAATGCACTGACATGGGAAAGACCCAAAAGTGGTATTTGTACTGCTTCAGCATATTTTAGGGCTGGCCACAAAAACTGACAAAATTTCTATCCAGGCACTCATTTTGGGATAGCGTAGTAGTCCAGTGGTTAGCACTATTGCCTCAAACCAAGAGGGTCCTGCATTTGAACCTGGGGCAGGGCCTTTTGTGTGGAGTTTACATGTTCTTCCTGCGCTTGTACAGCTTTTCTCTGGGAGCTTTAGCTCTGCACCCTAAGTTAATGCTGCCTATACTGGCCCAGGAAATGCTTCCAAAACATGCTAACTCTCAAGAGTTCATTCTTGGTTAAATAAAGGTTTAAAAATATTACTAGCCACCAATTTTGCTCTGTTTTTAGTGTACTCCAACCCCTATTTGTCTTCTAACTGCTCGTTACTGTTAGCTAGTCTCTACATTTGTAAACTTTAATGTGACTGAGATACTCTGCTATTTGATGCTGAGCAGGCAGTGGACAGCTGGTTTCTCAAAACTGTCTACAGCTGTCTCCTACAGCTGGAAAAGTCGTGGATGGGAGTGACCCAAATAAGTAAAACCGCATCAATTAACTGAAAGATGCTCAAAAGCTCAGCTGAACTGAAGGAACTGCCACTGACACTTGAGCTTCGGAGTCGTTTCTACCAGCGACATCTCTAACATTACACAGTTTCTGATCCATCGTAGCTATAAAAATATTGATGAGGGAAGCTTTAAGTGCTGAGAAGGAAACACTGCATTTCCAGCAGTCTTTTCGTGAATTAACTGCTGCATCACCCTGCAGTGCTGACCATGTTGTTAAAAAGTTGGTCCCACAAGTGAAATCAAGAATATATCTTTATGAGTACAGCTTAATGGGCTCTTATACTGACACCTATACAGTATGTATGTGTGTGTATGTGGGAAAAAAAAACTGAGCTGTTGAAGTAAGCCCTACATCATACAGCCATGTGGGTGAATGTAATTAACAGCCGCACTTGCAGAGGTTTTTATATCATTCATGGAAAGAACAACAAGGGCTGCAGCAAGCCCGGTACCGCACTCCATGAAGACTATTCTTCTTAATTCTCCCAATTTGGGGCCTCATAAAGTTGAGGCACATTTTTATTAAAGACTTTACAGTTTAAGCATGCCTTTAATGCCTTGTGTTGGTTCATGTTCCAAATGACTTGTCAAACTTTTTATCTAAAGCTTTTGGTGGTTTCACCATAACATATCAAGTTCTGCTTTGTGCATCAATAATGAGATCACATATAGAAACCACGAGCACACTGTGAGGTATTCAGTTGGTGGATTTCACATGTTCACTAATGAAAGAGCAGGTGACTGAAGTCGTAGAGCTGTTTAGAGAGTTTTTCTAAGTTGCAGCTAGCACTGAGCGCTAACCCCTTTTGTGTAATTGGCCTGTTCTTGTCACCCAAGAGTGGTAGCCCTTTATGTTGAAAATCAGCAGTGTAGTCTTTAATCCTGTTTCGCACAGTTGTAACACATCCTACACCTGTACTCCATCTCAACACCACATCTTGCTTACACAAGAGGGAGTTTAGCTAAACACTCCTCTTCAAACAACCCGATAGTAACTGTAACAGCTGACACTACCCTGCAAACTGGTGGACTTGTGTCAGTTAACTGCCTGTGCTTCTTCTTTCCTTCATTTTTTCATGTCCTATGTGCTCAGTACCTTTGAACTTCAGACAGTGCCCTAGTATTACTCATCACTTTGGTAACACGGCGCACACAAGCTTGGTGTGAATGCTGCATTGACAAAACAGGAAAGAGCACTTTGTTGGGTTATTAGTATTGTAAATGGTGCGTGAGCTGCTTTATGTGAGTTGGCTTCATATTATGGCAGCAGCTTTTCTGTGTCTTGATGCTTCTGCTCAACAACTGTGTCTTCCTCTTTTTGTCGTATTTCCTCCAATTCCTTTTTTTGTCTTGTGTGTTTGAAATAGCACAGAGGGGCTGGGGCAGCGTAGCAGCATGAAAGCCTACCTTTATCAAGCTTAAGCCTGCCAATGATCACTTTCCCCACTGTCCTATTTAGGCATCCAGACACCCACAGGTTGCCAGGAAGCTCATGTTTAAATGAGGAGCCTCAGGCTCAATGAACAGAGAGCCTCTTTCACAATCAACTGACAACTATTCCCTACTTCTGATGTCAGTGGCCTGCCCTCAGCATTCTGGGTATCTGACTCACTCCAGCCCAGATACATGAAGCTTCAAACAGCAGAGCTTCCATGAGCGACGGTTTCCTGCTGAGGTGCCTGAGAAAGCCAAGGTGAGGTTGTGTGGGAGGGCTCCTCCTCCGCTTGTCCCAGGGAGAACATTACTATTATATTACGCTTCTTTTCGCATCTTGAAATTACCAGCATGTCTGCAAAAGGTTAATGTAAAAGTCTCCTTTGAGAGCCAAAGATAACTAAAGATACGAAGATTGCTACGTCGGTTTTGCGTCTTTGTTTATCCCAAAAGCAACAAGAGTGCTGCCCGGGGAATTTAAGACCAAAATAGACCACAGCTCTGTGAAGGAGAACGACCTCTCAGCAAATAATGATGAGAAGACACTGTGGTCTCGTATTACTTTAACAAATGACCCAGCACACAAGGAGCCCAACATTTTTTGCTATTAACACATTTTTTTTTCAGTAAATCACAGTGCATTATGTGCCTGAAGGTCCAGGGGTGGACAGTGTGACTCCACAGTGCCATTTGCCCTGTGAAAATACAGTTGTGAAAGAACAGAAAGATGGCTGGGTGTGTGTATATGAGTGTGTAGAGAGAGCAGCTGTGGAAAGGGCTGAACAGACATCTTTTGTCCCAATAATAGCTCTGAACCAGGGTCAACTGATTTAGAACTTACCCTGGAAAGAAATGTGTGTAACTTTCCCCAAGTGGAATAATGCCTTCACTAAAAAGTATCAAAAAGACGACAAGAGGGCAAAATGTAAAACAAATCTGCTTCTCATTGCCTCCATAGACAGGGAGGAGAAGGGAAGGAATGTGCATAAGGTGTGGGTGGCTGTTTTTACACCTTGCTACTTGCGTTAGACTTGAGAAAAGCAAAGAAACAGAAATAAAGTGAGGAAAAACACACAAGCAGTAGCAGCCATGGCATGCTGGCCCTCGTTTCTTTACGCATCCTGAGGTCAAGTCTGCCAAGACACAGTCATTATTCACTTGTTGCCAGTTCATAGCCAGATTAGGATCTATTTTGCTCTTACTCTCAATTCATTTCCACCTCTTCCTCCCTGCTAAATGTCCCTAAAATAGCCTTCCAACCCTGGAACTCTGAAACTGATCAGCTAACATAAACAAACTACACGCGTATCCGCCCCTCACTGCACAGAGGTCATCGTTTCCGGTGGATGCAGATTGCATCACAGCACTTATCCGAAGGGCACAGCACTGCTAATGGGAAGGCGTGGCGGTATGGAGTGGGTGGTATGATCAAGGTTAAAAGCAGCGTGTGCGTGAAGTATGCCTATATATGTGTGTATGTGTGTGTGTGTGTGTGTGTGTGTGTGGGGGGGGGGGGTTCTATCCATGTGCCCAGAGGGGTGGCTTTCACCTGTCCAGTCCTTTTACATCAGATTAAAGAGGAGGGAAAGAGAGAAAGCCTTTATAGACTAGTGAGCTGAAAGAATTACCCATGGATTGTGTCCCCCAAATGAAATCTTTTCATTGCCCTGTAGGAAAGTGTGTGTGTGTGCACATTTGTACCTGCATTTGTATGCGTTGCGTATCAACATCGCAGACTGTGTGTCTTTGGTTAGTGCAGTGAGAGATGCAGCAGAACGGACACAGAGCCACCTGCTCTTCCTCACAGTGGAGCAGCCTGTACTCCTCGTGACTGGGACAGGTCCAAGCGCTCAGCTCCTCAGCATCGACTAACAGGTGTCCCGGCGCCGCACACGGCTGCTGTAGGTGCGTCTGGATATGAGTTTGGCAGCAGGGCTCCTTACAGCGCAGACAGACTTTCCGCACAGGCAGCGGGGGGCCTCGTCTGCAGAGGACACAGTGTAGCACAGGGGGGGCTTTCTCAGTGTTCAAAGCATTGAAGCGCTTCACTATGTTGGCGAGCTTGAAGTTCTTCTCCAGTGTGGGCTTCTGGTCGTAGTCATGGTTGCACTCTGGACAGCGGACCGCGGCGGTGTCTTTGGCCCAAGCCTCGGAGATGCAACCCTTGCAGAAGTTGTGCTTGCACGGCAGCTGGATGGGCTCCTCGAAAACATTCAGGCAAATGGGACACAGAAGCTCCTCTTCGAAGCAGTTTTTCCAGCTTGCATCCATGACCTCAGCTGAATCCAAACTGATGAAAAAAACAAAACAAAGGCTAAAGAGCTGGTTTAAATGAACTGCTGCTTTTAAAAAAAAAATGAGCCTATTACAGATATATTTATACTGCACTTATATCCAATTAAAATGGCACAGACTGGAAACGAGCCAAGCAAACACACAGGCCACTGAGTTACAGGCTTATTGGGAGTGCATTACAGTGGCACAGCAATTAACAAATGAAGCTTAAAGTAAGTAGTAACAACCTGCTCTTCAGAGCAAAAGAGTGCCATTACACTGAAACCCAACACCAAACTATGGTTACATATATATTTTTAAATTACATTTCTTCATATTTCATTGTAATGTTTGGCTTCGCTGGGGAACAGGACGACACAAGCTGTGGCGTTTTGAGAGCGAGTGGGAACTTGACACTGAACAACAAATGTGACTCTTGTCAAATAAAATGTTACACTGACATTTTATTACGCGAAGGCACTCCTCGGCTTTTCTTACAGCAACCCACATTAACATAACAGATGTATTCTTAAAAGAAAAAGCGCAACGTTACCAACTATTTCTCTTCCATGTCGTCGGCAGACTCCGGTGCACCTATAATACCGTGGAGCTTGTCATCCAGCCCGCGGTGAGATCCTCGCTCCTCTTGCTTCAGATTACAGCCTTCTGTCGGTCGCAGCGCTCAAAGCCGGGATTTTATAAGAGTCCCCCGCTGGTTTTCTCGTCTGGTTTCGCTTTCCCGTCAACTCTTCTGAGTAATATTTTATGGTAAGTACAGGCAGGATAGTGACTCGTCGGAAGAGAGCGCAGTGCTTCCACACCGACCGACTGCCGACCTCCAATAACGTGACCCGTCACGGAGTTGATACACAGGCGGGGAGGAGCCGGGAGGAGGAAGGCGAATGAACGGCCACAGCAAACTCTACCGGACAGACTGTAAAAGACCAGGAGGTGTTTGTGTGGCTCTTCATGCTTTGAAGCAGAAGAAGAGTCCCTGGCTGAGCCCCACAGCCCCACTCCCCCACCCCCAGGGGCCCGTGACAGGGTTGGTGCATGTGGGGAGGAAAAAAGTGGAAAATATGGGAAGGTGATGTGGAGCAGATTTCAAATTAGTCACGCTTTTTAGGATATTTAAAAAAAAAAAAATTTTAGTCTTTTTTTTTTTCTTACATAATGTTATGAGGTATACAGTGATGAATGTTAAAACTATGCAGTGACACAGACATCCTGTAAAAGTGTTATATGAAGCGAGTATGGGGGCCAGAGGCAGCCCTAGGTCGACTAATAAGATTAGACTTCGAAAGATGTGTTTGCACGAATATTAACTATTTATTTAAAAATATATTTTAATAACATCCGACTGTAAAGCTTATTTGGAAGTAAGAATCCCACCACTGCTACTTATGATATGATCAGCTGAGCTCCTGGGCCTTATGTTGCCTAATCGGATCGCAAATGATTTCCGGTATTTGTCAGAAAATGGTAAATGATATT
The DNA here is from genome assembly GCA_015107715.1 of Tylochromis polylepis. Lineage (NCBI taxonomy): Eukaryota > Metazoa > Chordata > Actinopteri > Cichliformes > Cichlidae > Tylochromis > Tylochromis polylepis. The sequence goes on along the minus strand of VVHJ01015222.1, from coordinate 102,879 downwards.
TAAACGGTTGTAAAACAGTTTTTGTAAACACCTCTGTCACAGGATAGAAGCTGCAGTCGTTTTTTAAATTTAAAAATAAATTTAAATTTATACTAGAGTCATGAAGATAATTTCTTTATTTTATATATAACCACCTTGTAAATCATGTTATCTACAGCCTATTTTTTAAATAACAGCAAAGATATTAGACATAAAAACACACACATACATTAGCAATGACTTTTTGGCACGACCACCCCTTTTACAAAACAGATGGAGGGCAGCCTGAGGTGTATTTAAAAGAATGAGAACAATTTTAACGTCTTGTTATGAATGAAATTCACAGCAAATTTATAAAAGCACAAAAAACTTGTTAACATGTCAAACAATTTACTAAGACTTTAATACTTTCTATGCATTTTAATGTGGGCACTCCCAAACCGGGAATAAGATTTTAATGACAAGGTGAAGATATGAATTTCAAACCCACCTAATTGGACAGATTGGACCCTTTGGAGGGATGATTCTGGCCCACAATCCACATGTTTGACACCCCTGAAGTAGACCACCAGAGCTTTTTACTCTTCTGGGAGTTTGAAAGTTTGAAAATTGACACCTCAACATAACCATAAACAATTCCTTTACTTACTACTTATAAACCTTTCAGAGAAAGAGTAATACTACCATTTTTGCACGTTACAGGAAATCACAATAAGAAGATAGAAAATAATGTCCCACAGTAATTCTGAATTAGTGTTCCAGCTTTATTTGTGTAAATACATACGTACACTCTTTAATGCGCTTGGGATTACAATCAGCCAGTTCAGTCAATAAGATAGTGCTTAAAAAAATTCAGTACAAAAAAAATCTAAACTTTGTCATTCTGAATAAAAAAAGATAAGGAAAACAATGACATTACATTTTATGGAGTACATTTCTGTAGGAAAATGCTGTAACAAAAGTAGTCTTCTTTTTTTTGGCGTGAATATGGAGTGAAATAATAGTATCAGAAAAAGGGAGTGAATGCAGCAGCCTCGATTCAAAATGATATGTCCAAACAATCCAGGAGCTTCAGGCTGCACTGACAATCAACGGAAAATATGTTGGGATTTTTTTCCCCCTTCAGCTGGAGGGAAAGGCACTATAGAAGTTTACTCATTTTTGAGCAGGTCCACTGATCCAAATCATACGTTACATATATTGTAGGCACTGGAAACTGCACTTGAGGAGGACATGATCACAGATTACAGTCTATTAACATCTACAACAGTGACACTACACATGGGTGTTGTGTGAGAAAACGGGGGGGAAAAAAGGGCACATTCAACAAACCTAACTCATTACTGGAGTTATAATCTTGGCACAGAGGAGTGATTGAGGTGGTTATACCTGCAGCATTTGCCAGGTATTTAAAAAGTGGCAGTTAATAACAGGCTATGAGACAAAGATTAACCGTCAGACTAGTGTTACAGAAACATGAAACATTTGAGACAGAAATGGTTAAAACTTTGGCGTGACCACAAACACATCAGAGAAAAATGTCCAGCATTTGTAAATACTATACACATCAGCTCAATTTAAAAACAACACTGATAAAAAAAATGTTTAAACTGGTTATTCTTCTTCCCTTTCGAAGGCCACTGGAATAAATAGAAGTGTTTTTGAGAACTGCTGCTCAGTTATTGCTTTAGACAGTCAGGAGATCACAGGATGAATGCTCAACTACATTAGTGATGTATATTTTGGACTACCTGGAGGACTGACAGCATCCAGTTTGCCCGACAGGATTGTTCTAACAGGTCAACCATCTGGACTGGCTGGTTTGATAGTCTCAAAAGCCTCATACAGATATTGTAAACAATGGTGCTAGTCTGAGAATACGGTAACAGTCAGAAATGTTTAGTTCATCCCTCAGATCATCTTTTGGAGTGAAATGGTTGAGGCCAGCCACACTGGGAACAACGTATCTACAAACTCTGACAGCTCATTGTTGCTGAGAGTCCAGGGAGGTCTGCTGTTTCTGATGGTCCACTCTGGAAGTGTTTACACGTCTTTTTCTTGGCATTTTCAAAAGAGCAAGCGTCTCTGTGTCAGTCTCACTGGAGCGGATTATCAAACACGGAGTCTGGTAGAACAGAGATTTTCAGCTTCTTTTCTGGCCAGCTGTACTCCTTTGGTAACTTTGTCTGCAGAGAGAGAAAACACATGCAAGGTATACCAGGCATGTAGTCAAATAAAACTGAAAGTAAAAGGTAACCTGCAAGGGGTTTTTGCTTGCCTCATCATGAGTGTTGAGTTCCTGTAAATCCCCAAGCATCTGCTCCACAAACTCTTCAGTCAACAAAATCTATGAAAGGAGAAGAGAATTTAGAAAATAAACTCATTAAACAGGAACACACCAGCCAGAGGTCAGAGTTTCTGTGCGGGTACCTGAAGCCAGGGGCCATGGGCTGCATAGGGATGCTCTTCAGTAGCAAAAGCACCTTCAACTCCTGTAGACACAAATGTGATGGCCGTATCTCCGTTGATACTTTTATATGTGAAGTGTCTCCCATGGAGCAACCGCCCCCTGTAAAAGATCAAACACAACCCAGTATGAGCTAACCACATGATTATACTCAAAAGTTGTGTTTGTTTTCATTTATGTTTGCCATAAAACAAGATTTCTTATGTCATAAAGAAATTGCTAGTAAGCTTTTAAAATTTATAAGCTTTAACCTTTTATCTTCTGAACATTTTTTTTGTGATGACTGAGGATAGGCAGTTTGCCATTTTGCATCACAGGAAGCCTTAAAGAACTGACCTGTTGAAGATAATAAATCAAGGTCAAAATGCTTGAAATAACCATAAGAATTAAACCAAATTGTTTTCTAATTCAGGGAAATCATTGCAAACATTTGGAGTCAGTTAATTATTTAAATAAATTTAAATTAAGAGAAACACTACGTGTATTCAATAGTTTTCACTGGGAGGAATAGAAACAACCTATCACAACCAAAAGATTTCTGTTTCATTAATATCAGAGAGGACAGTTTGTAGGAAATATGACATAATCGCCCTTCATGCCGGTATCACATAAGTGGGACATAACACTGTGTTCTCAACACATTTCTCCTCCTTTTACACAAAGCTCTCTCTGTACAGTAACTCTAAGCTTGTTCTCTCCTGAAAATGAGTTTAAAAATAAAGCAGGTTGAAACTGGTGGGAAAGAGACTTCCTACTGGATAGTCCGCTTAGATGGCATTTTGTTTGGTTAGACCCATTCCTATAAATGTTACCTATCCCCCCCAAAAAGTAAAGCATCCATTCTCTACTGCTTATCCTTTTCAGGGTCGCAGAGGGGCTGGAGCCTATCCTAGCTGCCTTAGGGGCAGTTGTCTGTCTGTCTAGGGCTAACACATAGACAGACAACCAAGCGCACTCACATCCACACCTATGGGCAATTTAGAGTTTCCAGTTAACCTATCCCCACTAACTGCATGTCTTTGAACTGTGGGAGGAAGCTGGAGTACCCGGAGAGAACCCACACAAACACAGGGAGAACATGCAAACTCCACACAGAAAGACCCTGGCCTGATGGTGGAATTGAACTCAGGACCTTCTTGCTATGAGGCAACAGTGCTAACCACCGTGCCACCGTGCTGTAAACCAAAGCCAGATATTACTGGATTGTAAATTCCACAAGTCACAGCGTATATCAGAGATCTTATTGTTTCTTATTGCAATTTTGCCATTTGTCACTTCAGCAGTAGAGGGAACTGGTACAAAGGAGATTTCCAACTGGACAGTCCGCTTAGATGGCATTTTGTTTGGTTATACACATTCCTATAAATGTCACCTATACCCCCAGTAAAAAGTAAACCAAATCCAGATATTACTGGACTGTAAATTCCACAAGTCACAGAGTATATCAGAGATCCTGTTTTTTCATTATTGCAATTTTGCCATTTGTCACCCCAACATTAGAGGCAATAACTGTATTCTTTTTGTCAATAACGCATTGCTTTCACCGAGTGCAGGCTCTCTTCTCTTTCTCATTTTAAGATTAACATTTTTTCTCTGAAACTTAAATGTAACCTGGCTGAAATGGTAAGGATTTATAGACCATGTGACTGTCATGAACATATGGAGGTAACTTTAACATAGAATTTTATCTGCCAATCCGTATTAATGTACTATCTTTGTCCTAAATCCTCTTCCTGCTGTTTGATACACTTCTCGCTGTGTAGGCAAGCAGGAAAGAGAGCCAGACATTCTCCACATGCTGTGTTGACAGCACTGATTCGGTTGCTCTGTCAATGTACACTAATAACCCTCGTTGACTTCTCTGTTTAAGAAAAGCTAGGAAATGGATGTAAAAACACCAAAACACGTCAGACAAATACAGAGGATCAGAGTCTATGTCCAAAAGTCCACTGTTAACAAATACTAAATTCCTGACTGTCAGTTCTTTGATGTTACAGGTAACATTAATATCGACTTTAAGCTGTTTAACATTCTGCTCACTTATGATAACACTGGGCCCACTAAAAAGCAGCTAACATGTTATTTTCTTCAGACTTTGAAGTGACATCAAAGTACATGTGGGAGGAAGTTCAACTAATATTTGAGGGTGCCTTTCAGAAAGCCTCCTCATTCACCACTGAGGAACTAGCGGTCTTACGTGCCATTATATTCGACCACACCCGTTCAAAATAAATATTTGGGATATCCTTTCGGTCCCACAAACATTCAGAAAGGGTTAATTTGCCAAGCGGGCGTAGGAGAGGGAGAATGGTGCTTTACCGCAAGCAGAGGGGCAACAGTGTGCCTGACTCTTGGTTGAATTTCAAATGGACACTCTCCAACTGCCGTGTTCGGACCAACTCATGAGGAACAATAGCAGCTGAGCTCTCACTCTCCAAACTGTCCTTCCGACTCCTGAGAAACACAGAAAGAAGAAGAAAATAATCTTAGTGAGGAAGTAGAAAATGGGATGTTCACCAGTGAGTCTGTTAGAAAACAACTAAGAAGAAAAAGGCAGCTTTTTGGCTCACGCGCGCACGCACACACACACACACACACACACACACACACACGCACAGATTTCGCAACTCCTTTCATGAAGCAGTTACCTGATACTGCAGAAGACCTAAAATTCCACAGAAAAGCAACACACCAACATAATATACTGGTAGTGAAGAAAGAACTGTGATGATAGTTCAGATGTCATTGGGGATTTGAGTCACTGCACAAGAGGGAGGGAGTTATCCTGGCGCAACCCTTGTGCTGAGCTGAACCCATGTTAAGAGTGTGAGTGCTAGAGTGTAGGAGGAACACTCACTGCGGTCTCTCGTGGCTCTGTTTCTGGCTGTTGATAGGTGGTAAGGCTGTTTTGCTGTTAAACTCCAGTCCTTTTCTCAGAGTCTCCCTGATCTGCTCTGTGTCTGTCAGCGCACAGACAAAGACGCAAACAAGTATTATTTCATTAGCTTAGGCATTTCTGCTCAGCTTGAGTATCTATTATATGTGCTTCTTTGCAGGTTGGCATACCTTTGTCTGAGAGCCTCCGTGGCTGTGATCCAATGCAGATTGATCGACTGTCCTCCTCATCCTCTGGCGGCCGACTCAGATCGTCCCACACACACTTGGCGCTGACCCCACTCAGGTTCGAGCCTTCTGTCTCAATACCCTGGTCCACTCTCTCCTGCTTAGATAGGCAAGAAATATACACAAATCGTCAACACAAGCTCACATAAAACACAATGTCAACTTCTTCAGAAATGAAAACGTTGCATAAATATCTACAGGCAAGAAAGAGGTGATAAAAACTTGTGACAGCAAAACAAACCAAAAACAACAACAACATAAGAAAAAAAAAACCCTCTACCTTATCCATAAAGGATTCCCTTTAAAGTGCTTTGTACAAGATTTTGCTTCCAATATCAATAAATCATTGTCCAGTACCATTTAGCACTTAAAGTGGTTTCTTTTCAACCACTACTACTTCTCCTGGCTGCTCCCTTTAGGGGCCGCCACAGCAGACCATCTGCCTCCATTTCACCCTATCACTAGCATCTTCTTTTGTCACACCAACCCTATGCATGTCCTCCTTCACTGCATCCATGAACCTTCTCTGTGGTCTTCCCATTTTCCTTCTGCCTGGCAACTCTATATTTAAATTCCTTTGGCCAATCTATCTACTATCCCTCCTCTGCACATGTCCAAACCAGCTCAGCCTTGCCTCCTAAACTTTGTCTCCAAACTGCTCTGATATACTCATTTCTAATCCTATCCATTCTGGTCACTCTCAGTGAAAATCTCAGCATCTTCAG
>VVHJ01015222.1:85861-96565 GCA_015107715.1 Tylochromis polylepis | reverse complement strand
CTCCTCTCTTGTTTTCCTCTTATTGTCCTGCCTGGCAGCTTCATCATCAACATCAAGACATCATTTATCTGTCCTCTGCACATGTCCAAACCAGCTCAGCCTTGCCTCCTAAACTTTGTCTCCAAACTGCTCTGATATACTCATTTCTAATCCTATCCATTCTGGTCACTCTCAGTGAAAATCTCAGCATCTTCAGGTCTACTACCTCCAGCTCAGCCTCCTGTCTTTTTGTTAGTGCCACTCCCTCTACACCAACATAGTGGGTCTCTTGAACCCATCTATCACTCCTACCGCACACCTCACCACTGTCTCATTGTCCTCATAAATGTCCTGCACTACCCTCAAATACTTCTCCTTCACTCTTGACCTCCTCACACAGTACCACAATTTCTCTGTTGACACCCTATCATATGCTTTCTGCAGATAAGGCGTGTCAATCGTAAGGCCCGGGAGGCCAGAGTCTACCTGGCAGTGAGTTCGACATCCCTGCTCTACATCCACAAAGACACAGTGCTACTTGTTCTGATCTTCTATATAATGGCAACAGGTTTCGTTTGAGTCACACTAAGCTTAACTCTTTACGGATAAACCAGCTGAAATATAAAACAGTAGATTTTGATCATGCTTAAGTTTCCATGACAAATGTTTCCAAAAACAGAACACAAAATAAATAAATAAATACTTAAAGACCATAAAACTGCCTCTTTATGTCATACTGTGTAAAAGCAACATGGTGCAGAATTCAGTAAAGCTTACTTGTAGCTGTGGATCAATTTCAAAAATGGTCTCTCCTCTCCTCATGTCAGTGATTAGCCAGGGGCCACCGGCCCTGTGCACAGGAAAAGCATCACCATTAGTTCAGGTCAGCATTAACTTCAAAATTAACAGCCCAAGTTAATAAATTAACAAGTAACTATGCTCTTCACTTGCTGCTCACAATGTACTCTCAAACTGAACAGCACACAAAGTGGCATTCACATAATGGTCTTTCTATTCAACTCAGTTCCTACATATTTAATGATTGACCATTTATAGGCAACTGTAAAAAAAAAAGAAAAAAGAAAAATACTGTGTCTGAGCAGGTAAATCATTTAGATTTTATCTGCCGGATATGGAGTGCGCTAAAAAGGGACAAAAATATTTGTGTAATGCTAAAGTCAAGTTATGCTTTCCACTTCAAATGACTACTTTCATGAGAGTTCTAGAGAAAAATCACACGCAGGTTTGACTAATCAACACCTACGTGCAAATCCAAGCTAAGCAACAGAATAAAAAGTAAAACTAGCTTTGACCAGATCACCTGCTACACACTTCTACTCACACTCTGACTCCACGCATCAGCTCCAGGATACCCTGTCCATTCCACTGTTGGGCCGCCTGCAGCTCCTCTGTACATACTCCCACAATCTACAAGATTCAAATTTTATGGTTTTTACACCAACTGTTGTAAAACACACCATGCCTATTTTATTAATATTGGGTAACATTACATAATATTGGATAATTGCCAAAATATCTTCTGACAATTCAAGGTAGATTTTGATACTGTGCTCGTCTCCTCATTTGCCTACAGCAGCTGTTTACTGTCACAAGGGGGCGGTGTCGCAAACAACAGGTCTGTAAGCTACTCTTCCTTGTGGTGTTGTTGGTACTTTGGCCACAGAAAAAGGCAGTTATATCAGCTAAAAAAAAAAAATCAATGAAAAGCATCCATTGTAGCCATCTGTCTGTGGCTTTTTTTAATCTTTGCTTTCTGCGCTTCTCCTGTTCACACTGAATTCTGCTGCCACTTTTAAGCCAATAACCATTCGAGCCATGCACAGCATCATCGACACTGAGCTATGTAAATGGTAAATGGACTGATTCTTATATAGCACATTTCTACCTTGCCTGAGCACTCAAAGCCCTTTATACAACTTGCCTCATTCACCCATTCATACAAGCACACGGATGTGCTTTCTAGCTAACATTCACAGACATTCATATTCTGACAGATGCATCTGATAGCAACTTGAGGTTAGTATCTTGCCCAAGGATATTTGGCATGCAGACTGGAAAACCCAGTCGAACTACCAGCCTTCCGATTAGTAGATGACCTGCTTTACCTCCTGAGCTACAGCAACCCCTATTCTCTGCTGTTGGGTTTTTGAAGTACTTTACAAGAATGTTTACATAGGTTGCATACCCCGGCATAGGCAAAAACCTACTCAAAGGGACACAAATGCAATACCGCAAATCTCACATTAGTTGGCTCGACACAGAATCGTTGTGAGCCTACTGTTAAGTGGTTTACACTAGTGATATGTGACATTAAAAACTCACCTGGAGAAAGCTCACTGTGCCAAATGGCGTCTGAATCGGTTGCATCTGTGGGTCTTCTGTGAGCAACATATGCTGGATACGAGATTCGCTGTTGTCTAGTGGACTATGCCACGATACATGGTCACCACTACAAAATGTGTTTTCTGCATGAGAGAAAAGAAAAAGAGATTTATTATTTAAATTTTTAAATAATAACAAAGCATGGGATTATAATTGTCTGGCAGACACCCTGTCATGGCTGCTCAAACAATCTTACTTTCCTACATTTCATCATCTGACTGTATATAAATGTTGAAGGAAAGGTGCAGTAACATGAGAAAAGGGGAGGCAGATCAGAAAAAGAGGTAGCGCGAGTAAGAGGAAAAACAGTCAAAATGAGACCCTAATATGGAAAGAAAACCATAAAAACTACATTTCCATCTAAGCTAATCTGACTGTTTGGGAGGTAAAACGCGCCCACGCCAGACTTGCTTCAGGAGAAACAAGAGGGGGGTAGATGGCCCGGAATCAGCATTCATTTAGCTTAGGGGCCTAGCCCACCCACACACAAATTGACCCCAGCTGGAAAGCAGAGAAGGACTGAGTAGAGGTGAGTCTGGAGTAAAAAGTCTTCTCTTTTTGCATGCTCCCTTCTTGTCTATCAAATTACATTATATACACAAATGCTGGATTCAAAGGAACTTAGCAACAGTGTATACACCCACGCAGAGTATATATATATTCACACAACCACAACTGTCTTGTTTGTAACTTGTGAAGATAATCCTATTAAAAACATCAAAAGATAACAAAAGGGAACTGAGATGTCCTTTCAATACCCAGAGCTACAACACACACAAATGATGCCCAGAGCAGACTCCTCTAGTTACGCTTGTTTACATGCATCATTGGGATTTCAAGTTACCTTTACAAAGAGCAGAATTCTTTGGCACACCACCATGTTCTTGCTTGGCCAAGAGAGACTTATCACATTAAAACTTTGCAGATAAATAATTTGCTAGACTGCTAACAAACTGTGACAAATGAGTACACTGTGTTACAAATTTTTAAGTGAATGACCAAGAATGTACAGATGGCTGCAAAATGGAAAAACAAAACAAAACAGCATAGTGTCTTGGTCAGATTTTGGGCCACCAGGTGCCACCGACCAGTATCAGTGCACCATTGCGTAGATTCTTCAAATCTCTGGAGCACTCCTAGAGTCATGACATGCATTTCTTTTAACAAGTTATCCCCTCTTTAGGGAATAACTTTACCTTTCTGTTTCAATGGCTGTCTTGATACTGGTTATTCAGATAAGTAATAAGAGAACTATGATATCAGCCGCACAGTGCAGTGGCAAGCAAAAGGTTGGTGGTTCAGTTCCAGTCATCTGTTTTTTGTCCACTGTACAAGGCTACAGCAGCTACTTCAGACTCTTGCACACGGATCTGATCAGAGATCTATCATCTAGATAGGTGCAGCAAAAATGCAACAACGAACGAACGTTTTGATCTTTGCTGAAAGTTCTAAAGGGTACTGACTGAAGAGACATGCACATTCATAAGCTTGCATCTGTTAATGCAACTCACAATTTAGACTGTGTTGTGTTTAAAGCGATACATAAACTTAACTAGATCTGACTGCAGAAAGCCTGCAGTTTCAATCTTCATGGCGAACTGACCAGGGTGCACATTCAAATATGAAGCCATCATGACGCTATGAGATTAATGGAAGGGTGTGCAAGTCTGAAAGAGGGAAAACACATCAGTCTAAAAATCTCCCACAGATGCTGCACTGGTTTGAGATATGGTGATAGTGAAAGGAATAGTATAACAGTCACGTTATTTTCATTTTCTTTGAGTGACTGAGCGACACCTGGTGCTCTATGAATGGAGAAGACATCCCAAAAGAGAGCACTCACATCAAGATAATCACAGTACAACGATGTATTTATTTGCAGTGACCCTTCTAGAGAAAAAAAATGGTCCTAAACCATGCAAGCAAAATGTCCCTAACACAATAACAAAGGCACATGATCTGTAGGAGTCAATGGTCCTTGTTTTTTCCTTTCATTTTTCAACCATCTGTATGGGTCCAGTTTTTTTTTTTAACCACTTAACCAGTCTTTTGCTGATTATTCATATTTTCTATAAAAACGTTTAAACGACAAAAACAAAACAAAAAAATATTTATGAAAATAAATTGCTTGTTTAGTCTGAAAAGTGTCTGAAAGGCATTCAATTTGATGAAAAATGAAACGGTGCATGTCTTTTAAAGCCAGTTATCACAGCTTAATACTGTTTGTTTCTGTTGTTTAAGATGGCAGCATGGTGGTGCCCTAAGCATGAATGTTAGCATGAAATGAATGGCTGTCTGTCAGCCCTGTACTACTGCACAACTACAAATACTTTTGCTGCAAAACTACCCACAATAAAGTTCTTGACCTCTTCCAATTCTTTAGTTTGTTTGTGTTTTAATATGACCTTTATCCATGCAAACATTTTTTTAAATGGCAAAACTGCTTTGTGCCCTTACCTGACTGGAAGACATAGCGAGCCAAACCTTGCATGAGCTCAGCTGGCCATGTTGGAGGTGCGGTCTCCCCTACCTCTCTTTTGAGTCTAAAGGTGAGCTCAAAGCCAAACCCACTTGGTCCATCTGGCCCTGTAAATCTGACAGACAAACTTAATGAGAACGTGAACTGACAAAATGTCAGCACTTATACTTTTGTGCTATTTTTATATGCATGAAGGCTGTGAAAAGCCAAATACTTATTGAGATGAACGAACTATTCAGAGTTCAGAGTTAGTCAGGAGGGGACATTTATTAAAGGGCTGATAATTGAAATATTGTCGGGGTCAAAATTACTTCCCACATTCAATAAACGGTCACACAGAGGGGCTTTTAAAAACCAAGACTGGTGTTACTGACACAGTACTCACTCATGAACGCGGTTATCTCCATACAGGTCACTGAGTCCAAAGCTCACATAGTGCCAATGCTCCTGGACGTCCTGAGCTGGACAGCCTACATTTCTATACATACTGATGTAGTCTAACGGGTCTGGTCCACCAAGCCTATGAGAAGCAAAAAATGAGAACCATGCACAGTTTTGTTATTGTTGTCAGTGGACTTTTCCTTGGCACCCCAATGTAAAGACATCTGGGTTACAATGGCGGCCATTTATATGTATAAACGCAGTGAGACACATTTCAAAAGCTGGATTTAAGCCAGTATGGTTTAGAAGAGAAATTCTCAAACTTTCCGAATAACAGTAACTCCAGTATGGCTTCTGGATTTTGGGTTAGCTACAATGTTAGCTTGGAAGCTAAGCTAGTTCTAAGCTAATGTTTAGCCATCATTAGATTAAATATATTGTACAAACTTAATGCCCGCACGCATGTCAGACGAGCAACAGCAATATGGGTTACTTACCAATATTTTACAATGGCTGTTACTTGAAGCGGGTTTGCCTGCTCGGGATAAAGTCTCCGACATTCCCCATAGATAGCCTGCAGCCCAGGAGGAAACAGCGGCACCAGCCCGTGGGCTTGTGCACCACTGGTAGGCCGTACATCATCCATGCCACGACCTCGAATAAACCGGGTTACTCTATAGAAACAACGTATATACAGTTACCGTTGGCAACTACAACTTGTTCAAAAATAGGCTATACTAAACCATAAAAGCTTCAGACAAGTACTGCTGTGTAATAACAAACTATAAACTCTCTTCTGTGGCCCCACTCTGTGGTCGCCTGTTGCACATCCTTTACAAAGAAACTACCTTACCATTGGTTGGAGAAAGGCCATTACGTCAGTGACTGGCAGCACATTGTAGCCAATGAAAATAAAGATAGAGGTTGTGTGAATTTGTGGATGAATGTAATTGGCTGAAATAATGCTTATCAAATAGTTAAGGGGGCATGCACTTTCAGGGTTGTGGAGTTAACGTTCTTAAGTAGCCAAATTATGGGTAGGTAGTTAAAAAAAACAAAAACAAAAAACAACCAACAAAAATAGTAGAAACTCTTTCAAATACTTTGCTGAGAAAAAAAAATTAAGTCCCGCGAAGCGTATGTACAGAATATAACCAGCAAAAATATCCTTCAATCAGAGTATGTACTGTGTGTTAAATGTTAAATTATTTCCTTTTAAAAAGTGTTGCATTAAATTTTAGGATTTTTTTTCAGTTGCAGTTAAACGTGTTAAATGGAAATAATTCAAATGTTTTTTGTTTTTTTTTACTGTTTAATCTGTATGTCCTGTAAATTGATAGTCTCCAAAAGTAATTAGCTCTGTGTGAACTGTAGTAAGATAAAACTCTAACATATCATACAATAGAAATACTGAAGTGCCTTTAAAATCAACTTACTTGTTTAAAGTACTTACTCGCTTTACTTCCATGCAATAACCATCCATCCACTGTTACTTTATCAGTTAGAGTCAGAGATTTCAATCAAAATCAGCCTGAAAAACGTAATTACTTTGAAGAGGTCAACAAGTCAAGATGTGACCATGACTGAGCAGTCACTAATACTTTACACTGTGTGTTACATGTTTTGAATAAAAATGCAAACATATCAAGGGCTATATACAGCATAATCTGAAATTGCACATCTGCAGTGAATAGTAATTAAAGATTATTTAAGTTTTTTTCATTGCAGAAGCTATACTGTATCCTAAATGAGTGATAACAAGAAGGGAGGGAAGTATTATTTCTTTTAGAAAAAAGTATGAATCCAGAGAGCTATTACATTTCTACAGAGACACCGAGTTTATTACATAAACATTTGTTTCAATAGTGTGAATGCATGAATAACAAAGCATTGTGTTATAGCATAGTAATGCTGTATATAATAGTGATAAATAAATGTAAATACATTATCTAAAGATGCCTCATCACTAAGAGGTTGTCAACCTTGTTTTGCACATATGTTCTTTATGACTTATCACACACTTTTGTCTACACATGCAGTGGCACACTAGTAACTACTGCTATATATTATATATCAGACTCAAGTATAAGGCAACCTAAAGAACTATATCCTGTGATGCTGTTTATCCAAATGAAATTTGGTTCAAATTTAGTATGTTCTCTGTGATTTCAGTCCCACTCTAACCACTGTGGCACAAGTCCCAGAAAGGAGTATAGACTGACGGCCTCACGGCCCCCCCAAACACACACACACATACACACACACACCAAAATGGGAGATTTCTTAGGTGAGGTTGGAAATGATGTATTGTCCTGTCATGACGCTTCCAGACATTTTCAAAAGACTTTGTGTAGAGTGTATGGCTTTTTCCAGAATGACTTTCAGACACACATCTGGGAGCTGTTTTGAGAGAACGCCTCCACTGCAAATGGCGCAAATTAAAACTAAAAAGGACGGCGCATTAACAAAAGGGGGCTGGTTTATGCGGGGCATAGATAAGAAGAGGAAAAGATAGCTAATACACTTTCGTTTTGAATGTAGCTTAGATATAATGATGTGGCAGCCCTGTGAGCACTATGATTCACTTGATAGTTACTGTTTCAGTTCTGGTTACAAAGACCCATAATGTCATTTAGTGATAATAGTATTATAGAAATTGCATACTTCTCTCATTCCCTCTAAGTGTAACACTACGCTGCTTAATTTAACTTGAGTTGCCAATGCTGATACCAGAAATGAGTTGCTTTAAACCTGTTCTGGTGTGTCATAACTATGATATATGTAGGTGAGCATTCCCATCCTGAACGTCTATACAAAAATGTGGTATATATATATATATATATATATATACACACTGCACTAGATACAGTGACTCCCAAGCTAGGCGAGTGGCTCCAGGAGATCCCAGGAACAACATCGGAGATCTCTGTCCAGAAGAGTGCAGTCCTAGGAACAGCTAAGATACTGCGCAGGACCCTCAAGCTCCCAGGCCTCTGGTAGAGGACTCGAGCTTGAAGGACAGACCGCCCGCAGGGGCGAGAGGGGAATTTTGTAATATATATATATATATATGTTGCCTCTCATATAAAAATTTTATTTTTTAGCTCACATTACATTACAAAACTTATATTACCAATTAAGTCAAAAAGAAAGCAACAAGGGCTCATTTAGAATCTATTTGCTTCAGCAGCTTAAAATACAACTACATATATATATATATGTTGCCTCTCATATAAAAATTTTATTTTTTAGCATTGTCTGCTACTGAGGGCTCCAACATGGCTATAGCTTAATAATGCAGAAATGCTGCAAGAGCTGGTAAAATTATGTAAGCATTAAATACGTAGCAGAGCAGCTCTTGAACTGTCTGACTTACTTTTTTATCCCTCAAAAAAAATGCTATTAATTAATAAAATTCACACAAAAATTGTTCACTTTCGATTGGGTTTATTAACAATACATAATGACACTTCATAACAATACTGAGAAACACATTAGTCATTTCAAAATGTATACTTTATTCACAGCAATAATATATGCGGTTAAAAATGAACTCCTCATTCACAAAAATCACCATACAACATAACACCGAGCATAATGTCATTGATTTCACATGGTGATAACTTCGCCAGTTTGGTGCTGTGCAGTACTGCTGACAAACTAGTACCATGCCAGAAGAACTGAGCCCATAGATGACACCTGAAGATGTCACCATCTATGGAATTCAGTTCTCATAGTAGAGCACACATTAAAATCTGTTCCTTGGGCACTTCTGGATCCTTGAATGGCTTTATTGATTGACACAACTCATACTTCCGTGCTAACTCTTTTCACATCTCATTAAATCTCCCATTAAAAAAAAACAACCCCAAAACAAAACAAAATAAAACAAAACAAACAAAAAAACAAAACAAACCCAGCTATAAGAATAATAAAATTAGTTAACTCTAAAAACTTGACAATAAATGTGGGCTGCAGTTAAGTGACACATGTTGAGAAGCATGTTGCGGTTAGGTTACCGATCCCAATTTCTGAAGAAAGGCTGGGTAATGAAATGATAACGTCAGCTGTACTTCTTCCAGAGTAAGATTGAGCAAGAGGTCATTACCGTGGCAACTGAAGGGATTAGTCACATTTAACATTTGCTTAACACAGTGGTGTATGAAGTCGTTGAAAAAAAAAATGCCGTTAATTTGCAGTAGTTAAGAGGTGTTTTTATATAAGCTGAAAATGAAAGTAAAGTGGGAAACCAAGTTCCAAAGAATGGAAATGATTCTGTGGTTAGAGAACATATGGAGAGTTTCAGGATCATTTGAGCAATCCAACTGTTTTTTTTTTTCATCTGTGTTCCTGGAAATGCTTCAAAACTACTGAAATGCAAGTCTGTCCACTGGAAGCACTGAATCAGATCGTGGTGATAGTGCTCTGGTCAAGGCATGAAATGACTCATCAGTTACAGCAGTACACTCCCAGTAAAAGCACTTTAGGACTGTGTGATTAGTGACATACAGTTAGTCGATGTATCTTTGAACCCTGCAAAGTAAGTTTGATATTAACTGACCTGCACTGTGATAGATTCTCCTCTTTTATTTAACAAGAGAAAAAGAAAGAAAGAAAAAAACCCCCACCTCATTCAAGGCCTGGAGTCAATATTGACAGTGAAGATACAGTGAAGATAATTCCTCTGTGTTATCTCAATCACTGCAGTTTATCCATTATGATGGTGCATTCTTTCAAGGTACAGTACAGCACAATGAACTTTTGAAGGAAGGCCACACCTGACTACGTTCAGGAAACTCATATCTTTCCGGCAGTTGGACTGGGAAACAACCGGTTCTACAGCCTATCACTAGACAAGGCCAATCCCCTATGAGATCATTAACTGTTTCTTAGAAGTCTACATCATAGAAGTTTCACAGTGCGGCAGGTTTAAAAGCCTTCATCTGCTTTTTGCTCAAAAAATGTATTAGCTAGCATTTCTTTGACCGATTTCAAAAATGTTCAACTCCCCCACACCCAATAAAACCATGTCATTTTGTATAAGCTTTTTGAAAACCACACACTCAGTTTGACCATACTGAGAGTTTTCTTTTAATATACTTACCTTGGTTTCATTGATTTCCTTTCCTGATCCTGGTTATATCATAAATAAACCTCCTCATAAAGGCCTCCCGGGATTATTTCATAGTCAAGCTTTAAAAAAATACACTTTCGCAGTCCCATCTCACCAGAAAGAAAGCAGCAGGCTTCTTCAAACTCGGCAAATATACATTCCTCCTCAAATCACCTGCATGTTCTGCTTGCTCCCCAATGTCCTCCAGGTCCCAAGGATGGATGCAGCACACTGTCTGACATTCAGAGAAAGAAGCACTTAAATATCATGCCACCTTTCACATCACCCATCAGCCTCCCTCCTCTCTGTTTTTCATACACTCCCTCTGTACGGTAAGCCTGACAGTCAC
>VVHJ01015222.1:67249-85819 GCA_015107715.1 Tylochromis polylepis | reverse complement strand
TTCCCATAAAGTAAGCAGGGGAAAGGCTGTGTCTACTGGAGGGGCCAGGAATTCCCCCACAGGCCCTGAACAGCTGTCGAGATGAGAGATGATGACGAAGCGGACACAGTGGAAGTTTGCCGGCCAGGCATATGCAAACAGAAACCATGTTTGGTGTATTTTATGTTTCTCTGAGTGAAATAGTGTTTAACACTACAGTATATTTACATAATAAGCTGCTGGAAATTCTGTCCACACATTGTGGGTGTTGAAATGTGCAGTCATGTTTGAGCTGATGACACTATGTTTCCTAGAAGTTTTTTTTTTCTTAATCTTTGCTAAATATTATTTGATCAGCGGGTCTCTCTATAGCGCTTACGTCACGGGTATGTTTAGGATGAGATTGATTCTTGAGAATGTTTGTGTAGCTGGAGTCATTTATTCAGGTGGGGTCTGATAGGGGTGTATTATAAAAGAACCTTTGTTTGCTTTCCGATCATAGTTAAACACAACACACGTACAGGTTGTATTTAGTCACATGGATGAGACTGGGTCAGCAGGCTAAAACGACAATTTCAAAACAACACATCGGGCAGTGTTATTCAGTTTGCTGAGTGACCCTGTGAAAACCCTCTGACTTCCTCATCCTCTTATATAGTCACCTCAAATGCGAGAAACTGGTCTGGACTTGAAGCATACTTCCCCAGAAAAAAAGCCCTATTCGAAAAAAAGTAGACGGATTTCCTTGAACTGGACAAAAAGGGGATTCCACACGGTGATGGAAAAATTCCCTCTCTTGATTTTGGATGGATATTTGTCCACATTTCCTGCATAGGCATATGTCTAGACATCTTAAAAAATGTTTTTTAAATTTTGCACTGATGCCAGATTATGTAGTGAACTTCACTGAAAGGAAACCAGTAGAATAAGAGGTACAGAGACCCCATAGAGTCCCACCATTGATGTTCAGTGACTCCAGAATCCACTTTCAAACTACATCCTTGGGCTGGTGGGATAAGTTGCAATTGACATTTTGTGCTGGACTTCAGAAACAAGCCTGGCTTTCATGCTGGTGTTTGAACACTGGGGAAATCACTCGCAAAGGTCACTGAGCCCATTTCCTTTCTTTCCTTTCCATGCATCTAAAGACCTGTAACAGCCCCTTTCAACTGCACTTCAGTTACTGGCAGACATATTCAAATTTCTATATAGGAAGTGAAAGAAGGTGTAAGTAACAAAAGACCAAAAATGAGCCGAGACAGTGTTTTTATTACAGCTTTTCCTTGTGTAACCACGGCTGTTTTGACATACCAAAATAAAGACAAGAGTCATAACGATATAGCTGGCTGATTCTGCTTGCCAAAATTCTACATCAGGACTGCACACAATAATCAAGCAATAGCCTTGCTCTGATTTTTATTTTCATTCAGTTTTTCATCAATTACAGATAAAACCGATGAGTTCCTGACAGTCCTTATTCAAGAGTCCTTTGACTTTTTAAAATGCAGTACTACTACATGTCTCTTAAGTCCTTTTTCTCCATCCCACAGACGATCCAGAGAGAAAACACCCCTCTGCTCCACAAATGTTTCAAAGAGATGTAGTCCACCACCTACACCAAAGTAGTGGGATTTGGTGGCGAGGTAGACCAGACCATCTGGTGCCAGAAGTTTGTGGAGGGTCTCGTGTAGAGCAGGGTAGTACGCAGTGTTGTAGATAGTCTCTGATGTGAATATAACATCATATTTGGGTGGTGGATCTGTCTTTAGAACCAAAGCAAGAAATGTGCTCCAGTCACCAGAGTAAAAATGACACCTGGTTAGTAATGGGTGCTGGGCTAAGTCTATGGCTTGCTTCTTAGGAGGTGGGCTGTTTTCTGTGATCTCCTTCTGCCCTTTCGCCTTCTTTTTAGAACCATCTTCCTCCTTCATTTTTTCCTTACCACTCCCTTCTCTGTCATCTTCACTGTCTACTTCATCATCCTCTTGGCAGTTTAGCATTACATTTGGCACTGTGAGCTGTTCAATGACTGTACTGTTATAATCTTGGAAGTGGACCTGACTGGCTCCCCTCTTCAGAGCCAGTATTCCCAGCAGCCCTGCGCCACAGCCCAAATCCAAAACCGCCTTCCCCCCAAAGGTCTCTCCATTTTTCTCGATCAACTCCAGAAGGTCATACGTGCACTCCCACACCTTCAGCCCTCCCTCGTACACACCAGAGATGAGGTCAGACTTCTGCTCCGCTGTGCGTGAAAGAATTTTTTCGCTGTCATCTCTCTCTGAGGCAGTCTTCTCAAAAACGGTCTCATTGAGGAAGTGCAGAGGAGGAAGAGTTCCAACTGTAACCGTTTCAAAGACAGCATCCATAAGGAGGAACTGTGGATTACATGGCGGAAAGTGCTCGCTGGCCTCTTTTACTGGTTCTGCTTGTTTGGCACCATCCTCTACCTGCAAACGGAAAGCAGTATGCATAGTTGATAAATAAAACCACTCCCTCAGCTCTGTATGTGGGTGATGGTCACATGTGGTAACATGAATAGACAATAAAGGAACCATAAAGACAACATGTGTTGCATGTTAATAATATCAGTGGTTCAAGTACAATTAACATGAGCAATAAAATTTGCAGCTTGAGGCAACAACTGGTAGCACTGTTAGATTTAAATGATCACGACACCTTTGGACCTTTAGGTTTACAACATTCATTAAATCTGTCACTTGGCATCCTGTTGATTATCTAACTAGTAATTACCAAATTAAGGGGGAAAATAGTGTTAACATAAACTAAATTAATATTATTTATGAAAAGAAAATAAGCAACAGCTTTCTTTTATTCTTTCACAAAAACAGAGCTTTAATTATTAGTTATAGTTAATGAGTAACAAATGTTTTGGTATGTAGTGTTCTAACGTTTTTTGTTTTCCGAAGTGGAGCACAGGCGGCACAGTGGTGTGGTGGTTAACCTTCTTCCTGTTGTCTCACAGGAAGAAAGTCCTGGGTTTCAAACTCCACACAAATGGGTTTGTGTGGCGTTTTCACACAGTGGGTTTTCTCTGCTCACTTACAGCTTTCTCCAACAGTCCAAAGACATTTATGTTAGGTTACTTGGCGATTATAAATTTTGCTGTAGGTCTAAAAACAAGCACGCGTGGTTGTCTATCTCTCTCTATGTTAGCCCTGTGAGAGAATGGCAGCCTGTCCACAACGCACCCTTCCTCCTGCCCTGTGAAAGTTGGGATAGGCTCCATCCGCTCCACAACCCTGCTTTAAGCAAAATAAAATGAATGGATGAAGTGGGGCATGCAGGAAAAAAGATGGAAATACGTCATAACTTGATAATTACATTTAAAATGGGGGGATGGCTGATGTTACCGTAAAAATGGCTAACATCGGCACATAAATGTTGCGAAATCTTCTTTGGGACCTATAAAATACAACAATGTAAGTTATTAAAACATAAAAGTCTGTTGTTTGGTTTAAAGTTAATTAGTCTATTAAAATGTTGTAACAAAGATTTACTCAATTCTGTGTGTATATACTAGGTATATTATGCTTTTACCACTATGATTTGTTTTCTTGTAATAATGATGTAAAGGTCAGTTGACTGATAAATCACTCAAACATGAGAATGTTATGCATCAGCCATGTGAGTCACCGTGACTGAAATGACGTTTGCTTCTCTGGACTGGTAGGTGTAAATGCTCATGCAGTCAAACCCAGTGGAGCTCAACAGTTTAGATTAAAATGCCAGTAAAGTCTGTTGCATACCTCAGAAGTTTGTTGTCAGACATAACAATAACAACTCACACAGTACTGTAAGAGTTTGGATTGTTTCCACTTTAACATGCTTTATCCTGTAATGTTAACAAGCAGACTAACAACCTACGCTCTCTAGTGGATGCACACAAAATTAAAGAATTTTTATTGCTTTTTTTTAAGCTAATGCTGTTAGAATTTACAGCATCATTTAATTGAACGTCATGTGTTTCTTTAACAGAAGACAGGTTTATCTTTACAAATTAAAGCCAACTTTGGCTTCTCCCTCGTCACAAGGGGTCGCGGCAGAGTTTAGCTCCGCATGTTTGATTTGGCTGCTTTTTTTTCCCCGTGGGATGTTATTACTGGTAACCCCAAAGAGGATTTGTGTATTTCACTGGAATCAAACCACCAACCTTTGGTTTGTTAAGGGATTGCGTTAACCATTACACTGAAGGCCCTCTAGGTTTATCTTCACAAATTAATAATAATTTTTAAAAAAATTGAACTCTCCTACCCTTTGATTTAATGTTAAGTCTAATCTAAATATAATGTTGACAGAGCTGCCATGCAGGTGAAAGAAATCCGTCTTTTTGCTTGTCTTTTTAAATTTTTTTTTAAATATCTAAATTATTTAGTCTACATTATAACTAGTAAATGTTACACAAAACTCTTCTGTGCCTCATTTTTCTACTTTAAAACTTTAGGAATTATTTATCCTTTTTAGTAGTAAACTAGATGTATTTTTTATCAATATATTTTCATATCAGCTTTTAAATATTTATTCACGTGGTTAGATGTAATCCATTCTAAGGTACAGACCACAGAATTTATTTAAATGTAGACAAACATACGCAGATTTTCTGTCTGCTGTACTTGTAGTCAATTGCTTTATTACAGATGCATTTCCACAGTCAAAAACTATAATGTCAAAGAACTTTATTATTTTGCTCTCTTTCGATGTTCCCCCGGGCTTATTTGTGGTCCCTTGATCTTTTTTCACTAATAGGAATGGAGTGCTGCTGTTACTACTTAAATAAAGTCATTTATGACAGACATTTAGATGCATTTCTGAGGCTTTGTAAGTTTTCTGCCTCCAGCCATAAATGTTATTCCCATACACTCGGTGAGGGTCTAAGTCTAAACTTGCTCTACAGCACCGCAACTGCTAGCTTGAACGTCACTTTGCTATTAGTAGTTACGCGGCAGTACTTTGAGTACGCTGAGTAACTTAAGCTATGGCACATCATAGGTAAGCTAATGTTACTCACAGATACGGCAGCATGGACTTTATTTCCGTGCTGCAATTCATTTCCATCCACGTCTCCGGGGTCTGTTGTTTGTCCTGGAAGGTCGAAGTTAAAACAAAACGACATGCTGACTGACACCACCGTTCACTAAGTTTGAGGATAGAAGATTTGTATCACAGACACAGGTTCTACCAAAGGCTGGTTCAACATGGCATGCGTAGCTAGCAAGGCTGCTGTGGAAAAAAAAAAACTACATGTCCTACAATTCTGAGAAACATCACTCCCCAGCTACGACACCCCCCAGGGCGACCCCGTTGTTTTATATTTCAGTTATGTATGTAGTCGAATCGTTATAAGTATGTGTACGTGTAATAACATAAAATACAGAAAATTCAGACACATAAATGTGAAGAAAAATAACTGTTGAAATCACTTCCTGACTCAGACTACCATGATGCCGTTCGGTGGTGTTCTAGGGCATGCGCATTAACTGGAGGATTCAGCTCTCAACTGTCACAGGTCCATGATCCTGCTCCTCCTCGCTAATATGTGGCTATAATCCCGTTTTTTGTCTTCCTTTTGAAAATGTCGACGGGAGGGGTGGTTTCGGTGGGGTTCTCGTCTTCATAAAACAGTGAGTAAATAAGAAATGTTGTAAAGTATCAGTAAAATATGATGCACGGCGCCAGACGAATATTTGAAAAGGAGAGCAGTGTGTGACATCCAAAAATAAGGGATTTGGGAGCGCTATGACTCACGGAGAGTATTCACAACAACATGTCTTATGGACACATTGAGTGTTACTTTATTTAAGGAGGTGACAGCTATGGCTGATCGCCATGAGGTGGTTTTTGGCTTGCTTGTCATTACCTGCAGGTGACGCATGCCAACTCCACAACAAAAATCATTGTCCCCCCTCTCACCTTATCTAGTTGCCAAAAGCCTCCACCCAGACTCCACCCTGTCTGGAATGCAGCACAGCAAGACTGGTACATGTTAGAAACAGATGTTCTTCTGATTACCTGTGCATTTCTCTTATATGCACCTGCACCTGCAAATGCTCTGGCTCTTTCACTCACGCCTTTAGTCGTACCTAATGAAGTAGTTTAGGTGTCAGCTCTCTCAAACTGATATGACTAGCGGTAAAAACAACTTCACTGGGAAAAAGAAATCCAAGTTAACTAGCTCTGAAATTCACCTTTTGGTAAGTTTGACTTTGCTCAGTCGAGCTGCTTAGGGCAGACGTGTTCTCTCTTTTTCAGCTGCTGTTTTCTATTTGTTTATTTTCTTATGAGTAAGAATAAATGGAGTATCCTTGGGGCTTGGGTTGTTTGTTATCAACAAACTTATCAGTTTCCTTTTGTGTTGCCAAATTCAGTTGAATTCCTTTTTTTTATTATTCCTGTTGTACAGATTAAATTTGTGTTAGACATAGGAGCATACACATTCCTCTCATTTTTTAAGGCTTGCACATATCAGGTTGGGAGAGGTGTGCAAGTGAGAGTTTATGGTTGACTTTCATGAGCCCGTCATTGATTGTATTGTGTTCTTTCTTCTTGCAGGTGCTTGCATTTCACAAATGCAGAATGCGGTGGTGTTCGAGCTCTGCGTTCCACCTGCTGCGCTGTGTGCGGCTGCGGTCGTGTAACAGGCGGGGACGGAACAGGCTTCCGTTGTGGATTAGGGAAATATGGGCTTACATGAGACTGCTGACAAAATCACTCTACTTTAACTCGCTCACAGACTCAGATGTGGTTTTTGACTCAGTCTTTGAACCAGTTTTTCTGACTGTGGATTACATCACCCGGTGGTTTGGTCTGGTGAGTGTGCTTTTAAATGGTTACGAGAAAGGTTTTTTTTTTTTTTTTTCTGTAGACCACTACAGTGCCGGAAAATAAGTACATTAACCTTTTCGGAATTGGTCAAAATATGATCTTCCATATACAGGTCACAGTTGTTGATTGTAGGATAATAACAAACAAACAATAACATTTTTTGTGAACCTCTGATTTTGTTAACTACCTAAGCTCCTATGATCATGCCCCCTCTAACTTCAAATAATCATTATTGGTAGTGTCATATCAAATCTGCACAACACTCTGGACAAGCCTTAGTTTCATGAGCCGATAAAACATTTTTCAGGGGCAATGATCTTTCTTATTGGATAGCAACAGATCCTCATTCATTAAAATTTTTCAGATCTGGGGTGTAGACACTCCTGACCTAAATACAAGAGGGGGTAGGCACACATAATCTCTTTGATTGTAGCCTGCACCGAGGGTTTTGACAGTAATGAAAAAATGGATGGTGTGTGTTCTTGGGTGTAGCTTTAAATGTAGATCTAATCTGATTTCCTGCATAACTGCTCACATTGTTTGATCATTCTTTTGTCTTTAAGGTGTTTGTTTGCCTGGTGGTAATACTGACCAGCTCCATCGTGGTGATAGCCTATGTGGTCTTGCTGCCTCTGATCCTCAACACTTACTCTCCTCCATGGATCGCTTGGCATGTTTGTTATGGACATTGGAACCTCATCATGATTGCTTTCCATTACTACAAAGCCGCCAACACCTCTCCTGGGTATCCCCCTACAGTAAGATATCAGCTTTTTTTTTTCTTTTTTCCTATATCACTACAGTTTTTTTTTTTAACTTAAATTGGAAATGTTGTAATTTAGAAAAAAACAACAAACGAAACAAAAACAACTTTTATTTTCTCTTAGGAAAAACATGACGGTCCAGTTGTATCAGTCTGCAAAAAGTGCATTATTCCTAAACCAGCAAGAACACACCACTGTGGGATCTGTAACAGGTGATTCAGTGCATGCTTTTATCTGTTTTATTATATGTTTATAAGTATCAGGTGTTTGAATGTCAAAGCTACAGTATGTTGGTGGATAAAAGGCCTTTCATGTGGCTACAGTAAATCGCAACATTCAAAACTCTGCTTGTAATAAGGTGTTTTCATTGACAATTAACTTCTTGTATCTCTAGGTTAGTTTGTCTAGCATTGCTGTCTTCATCCCATAAAATCTTGTCATTCTTTCTTAGAATATTATTTTGCAGTTTGAGATATGATTAGAATACAATTCCCTTAAAAAAACCCCCACACAACTAAAATACCAATAATCAGGCTAATGTTTTTCTCTTGCTTTTGCAGATGCATTTTGAAAATGGACCATCATTGTCGTATCCTTTGTGCTGAATTTATTCCAGCTGATTATTTCAGAACCACGTTAGAAAATGTGCATGTTTATAGAGAGACGGACATAATTTTCCTTAACGTCAGCACCTCAGCCTGGTTGAATAACTGTGTGGGCCATTTTAACCACCGTTACTTCTTCTCCTTCTGTCTCTTCATGACCTTGGGCTGTGTCTACTGTAGCATCAGTGGAAGAAACCTGTTCCTAGATGCATACAATGCACTCGAGGTGAGATAGTCTGGCTGTTGCTGCCTCTAGGTCTGCTGGTGTTTTGTTGTAGTTAGATTTGTTTTAAAGTCTCCATGTCTGGTATCTTTCTCTGTTGGGGCTTCACATTTCTTTATTGACACTGCTTTGTTTCTGTCTTTAATGCTTGGGTTTGTGGGCTGTTCCATTAGCACTTTAAACATTTGGAATTGGAAAAGCCCGGGATACCAGTAACAGGGATGGGTTTGCTTATAGGGCTTCTTCCTTCTGGCCAGGTAGAGCTTCAAAAGCAAACACACAGCATGATTAAGTTTATTTATTTATTTATTTTTGTCAGTTACTTATTTAATATATGCTGGGTTTTTTTTTGTTGTTGTTTCTTTGTGAAAAGACCAACTATCAGACCCCTGGTCCTCCTTACACATTTAAGGATAAGATGATCCATAAGAGCATCATCTACATGTGGGTCCTCACCAGGTAAAATGTGCATTTTATGTTGTTTTTCACACATACATGCAAGAAAAATGTTAATAACTGACTTACAAGGATTTCTGATTTCTCATTAAATGTAGTCAGATCTTCAGACAAACACAATCTGTTGTTCCCTTCATGCCTGTAACGTCATGTTATTCACAGTCACGATTGGAACGTTCCAGTTTATTAGAAGTAAAATTCTAGTGGAGTAGAAAAAAAAAATCTAAATACTTGGGTATTCATTCATCCACAATAAGAAAGTGTGTACAAATAAAATGTAACAGCCAAACACCTGCAGAATTCTCTAAAACTTGCTAAATTGCAATGCACTTGGATGCTCCACAACACGTCTAAGCCAATGATCTGCATTTTATGGGTAGACAAAAAAAGCACTAAACATGGTAGAGTCAGCATAATGATTTGGAGCTGCTTTGTTGGGACCCAGACTGAGAATCCAAAATTGTGGCAAGAAACTTTATCTGGAGAATGTCAGGACAGAAGCCTGACGCTTGGGAGAGGTTGGATAGTGACAACAAAGTAAGTACATATGTAAAAATAAATAAATAAATAAAAAAACAGTTGAGAAAAAAAACCACGAGTGCTGGAACAGCCACTTAAAGACCTTAACTAGTATGGTTAAGGTATGGTATTGCATGACCTGGCTGTCCAGTTAAGACATGCAAGAAATATTTACTGGTCCAAAATTGTTGTCAGTTTTAACTAAAGTCTGATTGAAGATGAAGGAGCTGCTAACTTAAAAGGGTTTTTCCAGCTGGATTATGGAATATAAAATATAAAGAAATATAAAAAAATCTAACCATCGCTTTAGGAAGATAGCAGGAGAAGAAAAAAAAGAAAGTGTTATCGGTAGAAGGAATACGGGTATGTAATCTCACACTCGTTTTACCTCTTACTTCTTGTTCAAAGCAGTAGGGTGTAAAGGTAGAGTTGAATCAGAACTGGATTGTTGTCTTTTGTCATCCATGCAGAGGATAAATTGAATTGTGCTTTGTTGTAACAGCACAGTGGGAGTGGCACTGGGAGCTTTGACCATCTGGCATGCAGTTCTGATCTCCAGAGGAGAGACGAGCATTGAAAGACATATCAACAGCAAAGAAACAAAGCGGATGGCCAAATGGGGAAAGGTAGCCATGAACCTCAATAAAAATGTGAAGGTTATGTTGTGATAAGACATGGGAGACTTCAAGTCCTCAAAATATTCTTTTTTCCTTTGGTTAAAGTAACTTTGGTCATTTGTAAAATGTTCCTGTTCTTTTGTTTTTCTGTCAGGCTTACAGAAACCCCTTTAACTATGGCAGGCTGAATAACTGGAAAATCTTCTTAGGTGTGGAGAAGAGAAGGTTTGTCTCTCTCTCAGATTTCTGTTTTCTGAGAAACAGAAATCTGTTTTGTTTTCTGCACCCCATGTGACTAATGTTACCTTGTGCTTCCTGTAATTTGTTCTTTCTTTTGTTTGTGTCTTTGGTTTTAGTCACTGGGTGACACGTGTTCTCCTTCCCTCTGCTCACCCCCCACATGGTGATGGCTTGACGTGGGCTGTCTTCCCAGTTAAAAAGGATTTAATACCTGTATGACAGACTCTGCTAAGGCATACCTACTATCTATTAGACCTACTGTCTAATTTACCAGTCTGTTCTATGTCAACCTACTTGATCGGGTTTGCTTAAAGGATTCCTGCTGGGTGGCTCCACCTAAGTGAAAGGATTTACGTCAATCTCCAATACCTCAGAAAACTTGCTGTTGCATTGCTCTTGCTTCTCCAGTCTATATTGTTCAGCAAGGCAGTGTGTCATGGTTTGTTCTGTACTGGGTTTTACTTAGTCTTACGACCTGGTTTTACTTGACTCTGAGCATGAGTTTGATAGTTTTATAAGCCAAATATACTGACTGAACTGTCTGTTAAATTTTTTTTTTAAGCAAACCATCTCAGCTTTGACCTGAGCTGTTTTTTATTTAAAGAAAAAAAAAGAAAGAAGAAGTAGCAGAAGAAAAACACTAAGGTCATGGACACATCGGGTTTATCTCGGCACCTCCGCCTGTCTTGTTTGCACACCCTGGTCCAATATTATCATTTGATTTGAACACTCATGGGGAACTACAGCACCATTATGATGTTATTTATCTGAATTTTGTATGTATTACGCTAATCTTTACAACTGGCTTTATTAAATAAATTCTACATTGTTAATATTGTGTTTTTAAGGGGTACAGTCACTGTTTAAAAACATTAGTAACACAGTAAATACTTAGCTGCGTGTATCTGGCAACATACATATCAGCAATATATTCAGTTGTTTTGGGGTTTTTTGCCTTTTGTATATTTTGCTCTAGGGTTACTTTCTAACTGCAGCTCCGGGGTTATGTCACAGTGTTACGCAGAGGGATGCAGCGTGAAGGGGTGGATTATTTGGAAATGCTGGCCAGATTTGAGCCGCAGATTCATATGAAATCTATTACGTCACAAACAAGCACGCACTGCATGTAAGATCCGTCAAGATTTGAGCAAATCTAAATGTCTAAATAAACAAGATAGTGATAATGAAACAGTCTGTTTATGGGAAACATTATAGTTAGGAATAGGTAAATAAATAGAAATACAATACATAGATTATATTAAACATTTTGTGATTCATGTGTTTGCTTGGTAAAAATGAAAACGGTGCTGGTGTCGTCAGTTATGGGATGGGGGGTGTAAAAGAAAGGCTGGCAGATAAAGAGAGCAGAGATTAAGGCAGATTTCATCCTGATTGTAACCCTCTTTCACCCTGTCACTCCAAATCATACCCATCCACTCACTGAAACACACACACACACACCTGTCAATACATAATCTCCCAGCAGATGTCAGTGTTTAACACGTCAAATATGGTCAGAGGCTGTATCGTTTAAAAGATCAGGATAATTCATCTTAAAGAGAAAACAAAACAAAAAGAAAATCAGCAGTTTAAAAAAATTATTATTAATCATTATTTATTTATTTACTTTTACATTTCTGTAACAAGTGTGAACAAGATGTGAATTGCTGAGACAAATTCCTGAGATTGTGAGATGAGTGACTTAGATAATCTTTTAGGCTTCAGAGAACTGGATGCTCAGTTCCAGGTACTCAGTATTCAGGAATGGTACTGTGGAAGACCGAACGTTGTCCAGAACAAAACACTGATGCATCTCACCTCATCAGACACGTCAGGTTATGTATATTAGGTGTTTCTGTTTTTACTCTTTCTTGTGTAGACTCTAAATGAAGTAACAGATAAACTGTGCTTTTTGTGCCAGGACTAAACTTGGCATGGATTACCATATGCCTAGACAAAGATACAGCATAATCAGGACTGTTTTTTTGGCATAGGCACACTAGACGGCCACCTATGGTGTCACCAGCTGGTGAGGTGCAAAAATGGAGTAAAAGCTATTTTTTCATTGGTCCTGATGAACCTTTAAAAGCCTATAGCTTGTTAACACTGCTCACCATGAAATAAACCACTGATATAGACAGGAGACTACAAACTGTAGGAAACTCTGGAGCAGGCTGACATTTTTAAAGCTTTTGTGACCCCCGTGATGTATTTGGGCACACTGCTGATTAAGCAAAACTGGTTGGGGATGTTCTGTGCAAATGTTAGCTCACAACACAATAACTTGCAACAGAGATGCTTTTATATTTGTGCAGGTGTGTCCTACAGGTGTGGGTTAGTGGAAGTCAGTTGGTTTAAGAATGATGATCACGCCCTGAAACTGTCACTGATGTCCTCGTATAGCAAATTTAGATATTTCAAAGCGGACAGTCTATGTGCTGTCGCCTAAATCAAGGCAAAAAGCAAAGTTAATATGGTTGCAAGAGGTGTACACACACCTGTCTGTAAGTGGTTGATTTTAAAATTGTAAAAGTTAGAAAAAGCTAGAAAGCTATACACATTTACACATTTTATGCATTCATCCATAGTTATTCATAACTACTAATTATTCCCAACACAAATACAGGATTAGTCAGGAGTTAACATATTCACAGTTTGTAGACACCTTAGTCAGATGAGCTGTCTCACACTGATTTAGTGTTTCAAACCTTGTTAGGCAACATGCTACTCAGATCTGATGTTGTGGAAGGGAGCACCCAGGGTACCAAAATGGACTGAACAGGCTGTACATTTCAGAATCTTGATTAGTTTTAGTTCTGAAAATTATCATCTTGAAATGGCATATTTGTAGGTGACAGATTGTGCACTTTTATTTGGTTGAAACTGTAGATAGGTGAGTAACAGTTGAGCAGTGTTTTTACTAGTGGTGTTTTTTTTTTTAACTGACTAAAACTCCAGTTTTTTGTAATAGAAATGGCACATTTTATGGAGACCATGGTATAGCATCATTTAACCTAAGAATCATAAATACAACTTCCGCTTTTCATTTCAGAATAAAACTCCAGCTGAAAAATGCAACGATATATTGTACAATAACCCAATAAATTAATTTTAAAGGTTTTGTCTTTGACAGGACCTATTTTAGAGACATTTTCTGTCGTTTCAAACTCTAAATGGTGGTTAAAAGACGGATCAATTACGTCTTAGCCACCCGAAGGAGAGGTTTGGCAGTTTCCTGTCTTGTTCTGACTCGACCCCTCTGAGTTACGCATGCGTACAGACTGCAAGGCTTTAATTCTGGATCAGTGTGGACGGATTGTGTTGGTAGGCTGTGTACATTATGATTTGGAGGAAATGTGGATACTGATCGCATATTTTTGGAGAAGCGGCTGAGATTTACTGAAGGCTCTGCAGAGCCCGCCTGGACACATCGCCCCTCCACAGACACACTGCTCCCGGTCTGTGCCTGTCATCCTACTTGGCTCATCACCTCTTCTGCTGATTGTCGCGTGAGGCGCTAACTTCACCTGAAGTTCGGATGTGGCAGGCAAACTGCAGGCGAATGCATAATCTAGCAGACTGGATTTCCGGTAGGTAAAATAAATATATGCCTTGATTTTGATTCATTAAAAAAAAAGTAATAGTGCAGAAACACAACTCTGGACGCGTGCGTGGGGAATAATCAGCTGGCATTAGCTTCAGGCGCGTGTCCCCGTCAGCTGGCGGTACACGTGACGTAAACACATCAGCTCGTCTGACCTCATAAGAACAAGGAGTGCTGAGCTGTCATTCCCTGATGGTGCTTTTCATATAAGGCACTTAATTTCACGTCATTACCAACAGTTTATTTATGTGACATTATTGCACGTTTATTTCAAAGCGTTTATATTCGAAAATATGTAAAATATGACAGATTTCTCCTTAATCTGAAATGTAGGGACAGTGATGGGAGGCTGTGTGGGGAGGAGTAGGATGGATGGACAAGGGAGTGCCCGAAGCTCGACAAGGAGCAAAAAACGCGGAGGTAAGAAGCTGGACATTGGCTTCGCAGATGTTGAAATAAATGCAGCTTCATACTTAAGACATCATGTCCGCAAAGCATAAACCACCAATGGCTTTCTCTACATCTTTGCTGACTTGCAGTTTGTGGTGATGTAACTCTTGAGCTCGAGAGACCCTTCTAATATTCCTCCTTGACCAGTACTTCTGTATTAAATTATTATTTTTTAATATTACCATAGTGATAGGGAGATTACTGTGCAGTGATGCATTGCAGCACATCAGTTAAATACTATATAATAATGGGACATATTGTCATTGAATTCAACCAATACAACGAGACACTTTCTGCATTTTTATTTACACTTACATATACACTTATGTAGCACCTGCCAGATGGGCTGTAAGATAAAGCCTTAGGGTTTCAGGGTTTCTTTGTTAGTTTGAATACTTATAGTTTCAGGTGTTAAATGTCTCGTGGCTTAGTCATGTGTCTAATCGGGGTTTAAGGACCTGGCCTGATAGGACAGATTATATAAACACGGTTCAATCCATTCACAGAGCCTGTGTGCTGTGTGCTGCACTAGACCACCATTCATTATGCATTGAGCAGCAGCAGGAGCCTCCACAGTGAGTTTTTCAATCAGACATTGACCTACTTGGTACATGATGTGCTTTATGTGCAAAACACATTCATATGCAGAAGGAAATACTTTACCTGCAAGACAGGCATGACCTCTTAGACATTTAGATCACCACCATAAGCTCAGACCTCACAGTTTGGTGAAATTCAATGAACTGCCTCATTGTCGGTTGTGAGAAAGTAGCATTGTATTCCTATAATTATCATAGCCTTAGTCAAGAAAAAGAATTGCCTGTTGGGGACATTTCCTCGAAGTAGACATTGGCTTCCCTTTGAAACAGACTGTAATTGTCTGACAACGGTTTATTGTGTGCTAATAGGTTTAGCACTTTGCCTCGGAGTATTTTTATCCCATCTCTAAATAGAGCTGATAGGATTAGGGTTCTTGTGTAAAGACGCCACCTTCTGCCAAGGACACTCAACTTGCTCTCCCCGTCTACCCATTTCCATGAATTGATTCAAAGTTATTTTGGGGTTGTGGAGTGTTTTTTAGTAGAAGGGGATAAAGGTGGTGGGGGAGCAGTCATTTTTAAGCAACTGGGGAAATGTAGCAATGATTAGCAGAGCTGTGAATCTTAGTGTGCGCAGCTTGGTGAACTAGATCAGGTGTTTGTTACTTCAAGCTGGTCCGACCGAGCGGAGACTGTCCTCTTCCTCGGGATCGTTCACTGTAGCTCATCGTTAAGGACTTTTGATGTACAGAAGTTTGGTGCACATCAAACCTCAGAGACAGAAGAGCAATGGGAGTACCAAACTCAAGGGAATACAATTACTATCAGGTTCCAAATTCGCCTTTGAAGATTTTGCTTAAACGTGAGTATAGATTTTGGTCAGGGGCGGAAAAAAAAATGCTTTCATGTTTTCTATATGTGTTATAGTCTTTACTAATGTTTCTGCTGTTATATTGCCATTATGTAGTGTTAGCTGATGAATTTGCATTTGAAGCGCAGCTAAAAAATTGATGTATGATAACAATGAAAATCAAATTGTATCTTCAAAAGCTGCAAAGCTTTTGCACCTTAAGTGTATCTTAAATGTATCAAGACTTTATTACTATTTTTTTTTTTACTTGCTCAGATGTTGACATATCTGACTTTGTGTATTTTTCTATTATCTATTATACAGTTATTATGAACTTACTATTACATGCATATTTTACAGTAGGTAAATACAACACTGCTCACAGATCCTGCTTGTAGTGGTTGTTTAAAATGGTATATAAAATCATACTGCAATAGCAGCAGGTCTACATTAGACCTTTTAATCTCATTCCTGTTATTGCAGAGATTTACTCGTTACTTTTTTTTTTTTTTTTTACTTATACCTGCACATTTTTAGCTCGGGATAATCAAACTTGTTCACTGACTTCAATTTAAAGCACTAATCTTTCCAGGGAGCTAGTCTTACACCTGAAGGACATGCTGTCAAATCTGATCTCCCCCTACGCAAACGCTAACACTGACAAACTGAGTACAGCAACAAGGTGGATAAAACGTTTTTATATTCTGTAGGCCGTCATCACTAAGCACTGATTGCATCTGCTTCATTCTAGTAAACACAGCCAAAGCAAAAATGCTTGTACATACTGTTATGTAACAAAATGTACAACCAGGAAATAAAATCTGGCATGTTTTGTTCAGCACTTTCATTCTGACGGTCTTAGACCTGCACAATCCCAAAACTGTCACTGTGTACTTTCCCATGTCTGCTGGCAGGGTCACTTGTTAGGATTCCAAACAAACAATCTAATTTGCATTTGTTTGGCTGGCATGTTAATTCAGTTTTGCATGTGTGACTGGCTGCACAGACTAAAAAGACTAAGAGAAGTAAAAGGAAAGAATACTTAATATTATAATAAATCTGCAAACACTGGAACAGGGTGGCATAATTTTATATAGCAATCTCTAGATTTTAGCGACATTCTGCTCATGGGTTTAGAAGTGTGGAACAGTTCCTTTGCATTTAATTACTAATGCATAAAGTGTAAATTATAAATAATGTAAATGTCATACTTCTGCTTGAAAGCTCAGCCTGAAAGTTTGATATAAATGAACTTGCAAAGCTTTAACATTCTGCTGATGTGCTCAGGTTGGACATGTCTGTTTAATTCAATCCAATGTGTAAAGAATATAAATCACATAAGACAGAATAAAGTAAACAACTTAAATGTAAACTATTTCTTTAATGAGTAAAAAAACCCATTTATAAATGGCAGAATAACTTAATTAGCAGCTCAAGAGAATACATTTATGATAACCATGTGTGCTCATTTTGTTATCCGTCTTTAGGATTAAGGTATCTATGTACAGATTTAATTCAGCCAGACAAATTTTGGGGGAATTCACCAACTAAAATGACCAGATTTGTCATATAACTCAAAAGCATAATTTTATATTGGAATTTAGTAACAATGTTTTGAGGCCTTTTGCTATGTACTGTGTCTTCAGTGTTATAATATTCCAGCTGGTTTCTAGTTCAGTGCCATAGAAGATGTCTTTAATATCTATGTCTATTAGGATGTGTTACATTGCTAAATGTTATGCAAGATTTTAAAATGGCTTCCTTTGATCTTGTTGGAAAATCAGATTTGAAAGGGACATAACCACGCTTTGCAGCAGTTTGTAAACACTTCGTAATATGATAAAGTGACAGTGTAACTGAGTTGTAGTGGCTTTGTCCTTGTATTTATGCGTCCGTGCTGTGGTAGATCTGTGTCTGTTCGCTGCCTTTCATTGGCTAAAGGGTTGTCATCTTTCTATCCAATGCCTTAAGGGATAGGCACAGATAAATCCTGTTATGTGGGACCTGCTTAATGCCTATAATCCACTGGTGTTTGCTTGTGAGTGCCTGCCTGTCCGTGCGCATGTATGTATTACTGGCCACTGCAGTAATCCACAGCACTATAAATAATCACTTTGATTTTCCTCTCTGTGTGAAGCAATTGACTTTCTGGTACACCAGTACAGCGGCTATACGCCAAAAGCTACCAAAGAAACACCTGCAGTAGGTGTACAAAATACTGTTGCTGGAGCTCTGATTTACCCAAAAAAAACCCCCAAAACAAACAAACCAAACCAAAGAGATATATATATATATATATATATATATAAAATGTGTGTGCATTTTGATTACTGCCTTTAGTCAGCCTATGTAGAAACTGCTAAATATCACAGATGGTGATTGTGATGATAGTGTACACGTGTGTGCGCACAAGGTATTAGGATGAGCTTTTTGTCCCTTTTTGTCCTTACTTGTGTTTACATGACTCAAACCAAGAACATCTAATACATTCAGTGCATTTATACCTCAATTCTTTTAATGACACTTCACATCAGAGTGAAACAAAAATATTTCCTGACCTTGGCGGCCTGATGTAACAGTACAGAGCTTAGGCGTTCCTGGAGCAGTCCTGACCTTATCAACTTTGGTAGACATCTACGCAATAAGCAGTTTACTACCAGATACCTGGATTTGCATCAAGTAATCTCTTTATTATGTAATTAGAATAAATTAGCAACAGAGTTTACTTTTTTTTTTTTAACCTTTTTATAAACTAAAAGTTGTTTTCAAAAGTGTAGTCCTGATTATTTCTGGGTTACAGTCTCTTGGTCATTTCTTAGAGCAGTCCTAAAAGTTAGATTAAACACCTGTCTTTTTTTACCCCCCCCCCCCCCCCCCCCCCCCT
>VVHJ01015222.1:48843-59523 GCA_015107715.1 Tylochromis polylepis | reverse complement strand
ATTGCTTAACAAATTGACAAACTTTTTTCTTTTTCTTCAGTGATGACCTGGAGTTCCCACGCAGCTGGATGGTCCCAGTCATAAGAGATCATGTGAAGAACACTCATCTTAGTTTCTTCACTTCTTATTTCCTCCCTCTGGCCTCTACACTTAAACAGAGAGGTAAACAAAGAGTGGGATGCTCCTTTGGAGGGTTAGGTAAAACAAAGGTGCGTTTTCTGGCTTATGTGTACTGATAGATCGCTCTGTGATTGTGTTGTAGCTGTAGAGTTGGAGCAAGTGGGGCAAAAACTGGAGGCCAAAGTCTATGACACCTTACAGCTTCAGGTACCTTTACAAACTCCATGGAAATAAGTAAACAGAACCACTTAATGAATTATTAAGATTTTTTTTAGCGTGTGCCGTTTTTTTTCTTTCTTTCTTTCTTTAGATTTGGACCATGCTTCCTGGCTTCTGTACATGCCCTGTGGACGTGCTGACATCTTTTAAAGGCATTGCTCGCTCTCTTGGTATGGCTGTTAATGAAAGACCAGATCTGAGGCTCACAGTATGCCAGGCACTACGCACCATTATCAACAAGAGCTGCTCAACAGGTAGGAAAACGCATGTTCACAGAGTAAGAGAACAATATAATACTAGGTCTACTCGATTATGGAAACATTCATAACCCTGAGTATTTTGGTCAATATTGACATCATGTTTATCTAACATGATTACTGATTAACTTTAGAAACAACATCCCAATGTCTCAACAGTGGATCACCTTAAACTTTGAATATAATTCCATTAATAAACAAACAAACAAAAAAAAAAATCAAATTGAGGCGAGACTCAGAAAAAGCCAGCACATTGGGAGGCTTGTGTCACAGCACTGGCAGCTGCAGCTTTCAAAATGGGAGGCGTGCAGGTTCACATGAAAAGACAAGACAGCATTCGATTTGTATAATTCGAAGAGAAACAGTCCCTTAATACAACAGCATTATTTCTTTATGCCCTTTATCTTGTTTTAATCATTGAAAGATTAAAAAAAGTATCTGGGGGTGAATCAAGTCACCCAACGCTTGAATCTTCTAAATTTGTTCATTTAAAATGTTTTTTTTTGTTTGTTTGTTTGTTTGTTTTTTGTCACTGCAGAGGAAGAAAAGGCAGAAGTGGGCCGCTTCTCTAAGAATTTCCTGCCCATCCTTTTCAATGTGTACAGCCAGCAGCCTGCAAATGGAGAGTCTGGAACCTACAGGATGGCTGTGCTGGACACCATCAAAGTGTATTTAGGTATCACTGAAATGCAGGTTAGTATTATTTATTTTTCTTGCATTGTGTTGCACTGTGTTCTTACTAAATTGCATGCATTTTACTGCCATATTAAACACTTTGAAGTGCTCCAGCCATTGAGCGCTGATCATGCACTATATGGACAGAAGTACTGGGCCACCTACACTTTACACCTGCTTGGCCTTGGAAACCCATGCCATGAAGCTCCTGGCAGACAGTTTTTGTGCTGATGTTAATGCCGGAGGAGGTTTGGGACTCTTTTACACACTATGAGCCTCAGCACTCAGTGTGCCTGCTCTGTAACCTAAATGCTTCCACTTTGTAATATTGCCACTTACAGCTGATTGTGGAGTATTCAGGGGAGAAGAAATTTAATAAACTGACTTGTTGCAATGATGGCTTGCTTTATTTCATTGAGCTCTTTAATATGAAAATTTTATTTTCACAAACTATGCACCTGTGCCAATGGGAATGAAAACCCCTCAATTAAAAGATTAAGATGTGTGGCCCAGTTCTTTTGTTCATACAACATATTTCAGCGTATCTAATCAGGATTTGTACAGAAATTAATATATTTATAGGCAGTCTATCAAGGCCGTCATAGGCCTTATTTCTTATGCTCGTTTATCACTAATGATAATAATAAAAAAAAAATAAATAAATAAATTTGAATCCTCAGATGATCTGCACATTCCTGCAAAAAGCCACAGAGAGGTTGACCAGCGCAGAGTCAAATGAGTTCATACGGTAGGTCATAAATGAGAATCTCTTGCTATAACATTCTCTCCTTCTGAATCAGTGACTTATATACACTGAGCTACATGAGTCACAGCATTAAGAAGTCAGTGACATTGGTCATCTTGTTAAAATGCAATGGTCTGCTTGGGGAACCTTGGGTCTTGCCATTCATTTGGATATTATGTAATTTCCACATATGTATGGGTGGAAAAGACCTCAATGTACTGATGCCAGCAGTCTCCTCCAGCAGAACGGTACACAAAAACTGATCAGGAACAGCTTGAGGAACAAAGACCTAGCCTCTAAACATCCCCCATCGTCTAATTGATTCTTTTTTATTTGCGTCTTAGGCTGTCAGTGATGGATCTTGTCGTTGCTATGGCTCCCTGTGTCGATGAAGTCACTATGACTAAAACCTTTGAGCTGATGAGGCCATATTTGGAGGTAAGAGCACTCGTAGTTTCTAATTTAAACCCATCAAACTTGAGTATTCTTGTTAACTGTCTCTCTGTTGGTACTTTTTAAAAAAACAATTTTTATTCCCCCCCCCCCAGACAAAAGAGCCAAGCATGCAGAAGAAGGCGTACCGTGTGCTAGAGGAGATGTGTGGAGGAGAGAGAGATGCATGTAGATCATTTGTCATGTCCAATCTAGAAACACTCAAAGTCGTGCTGCTTGAGACTCTGAAAAACGCCTCTTCACCTGCAAAAAGGGTGAGTGTGCCGTTTTAAAGAGAAACAAAATAAACAAGACACCCAAAGGGACTTTATATCCTGGTTTATAGTGCTGTCTGATTTTTATCTTCCTGTTTGTATTGCCTTTCCTCAGCCGAGGCTTAAGTGTCTGAGCCACATCGTAAGAAGGTTAAATGAAGATCACAAAGACTTTATCACCACGCTGCTGCCAGAGGTATTGACAGAAATAAGTGCTGGCAAACACAGAGAGATGGAGTATTGGTTTTTATCAGTTTTTATACAAGGATGTTGTGTCTTTCAGGTGATCATATGTACAAAGGAGGTGTCTGTTGGTGCTCGTAAGAGTGCCTATAATCTGCTGGTGGAAATAGGAAATGCTTTTGTCCGCTTCTGTGGAAATACTAAAGGTAACATACATGCATATTATTTCTGTTAAATTTGCATGGACCCAGATTTCTCCTCAGACAACTTGGTTTTCAAGGTTTATAATTAGTTGTGCTTCCATCTCTGATCCAGATGCCATGGAGCAGTATTTGGTGATGGTGTATGCAGGACTCACGGGCTCCATCACCATGATCACTTGCACAGTGTTGGCTCTCACACGCCTCGTGTTTGAGTACAAAGGTAGGCTTGCCGACCTTCAGCAATTTAGTGGTGTTGATTTCAGGGTTTAGATTCTTGGACTGGCCTTCAGTGTGGTGCGTTTTCTTTCCCAGACTCTATAGAGCTGACCACCATGGAGCAGCTGCTGCAAAACATTTGTCTGCTGCTGTCATCTCATACCAGAGAGGTAGTGAAGGCTGCCTTAGGCTTCATCAAGGTCATCCTCTTCATCATGGACCCCAAAACACTGGCCTCGCATGTCACTGTCATGGTATGTACTGTACATTGTAGTTAATGGCGTTGCATTATTTTATTTTATTAAATATTTTATTGTTTGTGTTCAGATGGAAGGCATTGGAAACATCAGGGATGATATGAGAAGGCACTTCAGAACAAAACTGAAGAACATTTTCACTAAATTCATCAGAAAATTTGGGTAAAGGCACCACATTCTTATAGATGCCATCAGGGCACTGTCAGCTAGCTCGAGGCTCTAATTGTGTGGTTGGTTTTTTTTCCCCTCCTATGTGCTCAGTTTTGAGCTGGTGAAGAGTATGCTCCCTGCAGAGCACCACAAGGTGCTAGCAAACATCCGCAAGGCTGAGGCTCGGAACAAGAGGCGGAAACAGGCCACAGAGGAGCAGGGCGACTCTGAAAGTGAGCAGGAAGCACCTAAAGCAAAGGGTGACAGGTAGGATATAAAACCCTGCCTTTCATCATGCATTTACCCATCCTCTTCCTTTAATAAAAAAAAAAACTCCTTCTGCCCTTTGTTTTTTAAGTATCGAGGAGATTCTCGCTGAGTCGGACAGTGATTTGTCAGAGGATGAAGGAAAGCCTCGCGGTGCTCAGAAGAAAGCAGCCAAACAGCAGAAAGGACGGGCTTGGCTCAGAGAGGGGGAGGAAGATGACCCACTTAACTTCCTTGATCCTACAGTTTCCCAGAGAGTGTTAGGTAAGACCACCTGTGTTTTGTTTTTAACGGGTGCTTTTTGCCTGCAGTGTAACTTCTGAACAAAAGTATACTCAGTTTTGTTGTTGTTTAATAGCCACAAACCCAGAGCTGAAGAAGAGTGCCAAGGCTGACCACGGCTTTAAAGTGACCTCAGACGGACGGTTGATCATTAAAGAAGATGAAGATGAGGATGTAAAGGACAAAGGTAAGTGGGATCTAGTGCTGATCCATACATTGCTTAATGTGTGATCAAACAGTGATGATAATTATACATACCTCACAGATGGAGGCGAGATGGAGGACATCCTGGAAGAGGCTGGAGTCAAAAGTGTGAGTATTTAACCTTAAACCTACAGAGTTTGTCTTTGGGACATTTCATCACAGTTTTATTTACTCGCCGTCCTTTCAAAACACCCCCAGAAAAAGTCACAGAAGAGGAAGTTTGGCGATGACAACTTTGATGATGACATGGACATTGAACCCCAGTTAAAATATAAAGGTAACTTAAATTGAATTAATCTTTTTAGCAACTTAAACAAGTTGCTACAAAAAAAGTTTAAGCAATTTAAAACATGTCATACTGATTATACGTCTTTGTTTCTCATGCAGCTGGAGGTTCAGGTATCCACAGACCCCTGGGACGTGGCCAGGAATTTGGAGCTGATTACAAATCAAAGGCGAGTCTGAAAGCAGTAACTGGACTGTGATGTGGTACTAGTTGTGAACTGTAGTTCTGAGTGGTTGTTCTTTGATCTTGCATTCCTCAGAAAGGAAAAGGAGATGTAAAGAAAAAAGGGAAGCTTGATCCCTACGCTTATATCCCTCTGAAGAAGGCCCAGCTCAATCGCAGGTATGAGCAACTGCTGTTACTGTGTGGACACGTAAAACTCTGAAAGCTCTGACAGAGTTTAAAAATTTGGTTGGTAACATATTTGTATTTATTCTCTGCTCAAAGAAAACGCGCCAAACTGCAGGGCCAGTTCAAGGGCATGGTGAGAGGAGCTCAGAAGGGGGCGCTGTCTGGAAAGAAAATGCAGAAGAAAAAGAGGAAAGCCTGAAAACAATAACAGTATATTCCTCACTGGACTCTAAATGCACTGTGTGCAATGGCATGCTCATATATATGCCAAAAGTTTGACTTACACCTTGGGTGTGTGTGTGTGTGTGTGTGTGTGTGTGTCTAATGAGTGTCTACAAAGGTGAAAGCTGTGTGTTATTATATGTTGACATCTTTAAATGCTCCCAGGCAGCTTTCACAGCAGCAGATATGTTACAGGCTTCCCTGCCTTAATGGTTGTTGTTATCCTTTGGCTGTACATCAGAGAAATATTTCTGCTATGATGAACATGAGTGTATTTATGTGCTGAAATATACAAACAACATTGGAAGGGGTGACATGTGTCCAGTTATTGTGTTCTTTGGTCCCTTGAGGGTGCTGTAGGCTTCTAAATAGTTGAAAAGCTGCATTGATGGAGCTTTTACAGCTCAATTTAAATGCACCATTACAGTCGTTGCACTGAAACAAAAATACATCGTTTTTGGCGTTTTCTAGCAGCATTTAAGTGTAAATATGACAAATTTAAAACCTATTTTCAGAAATGAATTTGAATAGCACCTAAAGCAGTTCAACATGTCAGAATTTAGGAGTTATTTTGCAGGTAGGTACACCTGTTCAAATATGCCAGTTGCATGGCAGCAAATCAGTACACTTAGACTTAGGTCAGTATGTAGACTTAGACAAGATCACCTGCTGAAGTTCAAACCAAACATCAAGATGAGGAAGAAAGGGGATTTAAGTGACTTTGACTGTGTTGTGGTTGTTGGTGCTAGATGGGCTGGTCTGAGTATTTCAGAAACTGTTGATCAACTGAAAATACCTTGATGTCAGAGCTGTTATCTGCTTCAAGCTCATAGGTAAGGGAACAGTAACTCAAATAGCCACTTGTTAAAGCTGAACATCACAGAAGTTACATAACAGCAGAAGACCAAAACCGGTGCCACTTATTTCAGCTAAGAATACAATTTGCACAGGCTCACCAAAATTGGGAAATGATGAGTCTTGATTTCTGCTGCAATATTCAGATGGTAGGGTTAGAATATGGTGTAACCAACATGAAAGCATGGATCCTATCCTGCCTTTATCAAATTCAGGCTGGTGGTGCAATGGTGTTAGGAATTTTTTTCTTGGCACACTTTGGGCCCAATAGGACCAATAGAGCATGGTTTAATGTCACTGTGTGCCTGAGTGTTGCTAACTATTTGACCACACTTTCTTATAATTGTTGCTTTCAGTAGCATAAAAAAAAAAATGTTACAAAGCTCAAATGATCTCAAACTGGTTTCTTAAGCATAACAATGAGTTGACTGTACTCAAATGGCCTCCACAGTCACCAGATCTCAATCTAATGGATCACCTTTGGTATGTGGTGGATCAGGTGTGCAGCTGACAAATCAAATCTGCAGCTTCTGCGTGATGCTATCATGTCAAAATGTGTCAAAATCCCAGGAATGTTTCCAGCATCTTGTTGAATATATGCCAAGAAGAATTAAGGCAGTTTTGAAGGCAAAATCCAACCCAGTACTAGTAAGGCATATCTAATAAAGTGGCCAGTGGGTGTATGTCACAGACAGCTTATTAATGTCTGGAGAACAGCACAAGTGCAATTAGTTTAAGAGCTGCTTAAAGAGAAATGCATTACATCACCAAATGTTGCACTGGGCAATAGCCAATTAACTAATAACTGTGTCATAAGGTCTGTGTTGCACTGATCCCAGCGAGGCTGTAAGCTGATTTACAATATGAGTGCAGAAACATTTTTGAAATATACCATACTTTTAATTACTATGAAAGAATTTGCTGGCAGGAAGGAGATTTTAAAAAAACCCATTTTTATTAAAGAGACATTCAAGTTGTTAATAATGAAATAATGCAAATGATCATTTCAGTCCATAAATGCAGTATACAAGAGAACCCTGAAGAAGATACAAATGTTCAGTGGTGTTGATAAGAAGACAAATACATCAGATGCCATGGTACTTCCTAAAAGCCACCCAGATGCCCCCTGCCCTTTAAAGAAAACCCAGAAAAGTATCTGATACTAAAGAGAGAGCATATGCAGACAGGGCCTGTATTCTAATAAATAAAATGCGGTATAACTGCCCTGCAGTTTCAATAAGATCACTGAACTTTAAGAAAGAGCTTCTTTGTTTGAAAAGTTAAATGATGAATCGGGGTGATTTTTGTAGACACTCAGAAAATGAAAAAAAAAAAAGAAGCTAAATTTCAGACCACTTCCTCGCTCAGCATTATTTCCCTTTATATTTGCCAGCACCATGTTCATACACAAACTGTCACAAGCTAACTTTCAACCACACAAGAAACCCCCTTTTTATTGGATTGCACTTACTCTAACCATTTAGTTCAAC
The DNA here is from genome assembly GCA_015107715.1 of Tylochromis polylepis. Taxonomy (NCBI): domain Eukaryota; kingdom Metazoa; phylum Chordata; class Actinopteri; order Cichliformes; family Cichlidae; genus Tylochromis; species Tylochromis polylepis. Next base: position 51,834 of record VVHJ01015222.1, on the reverse strand, counting down.
ATTGCATCTAACACTGGACATACAGACTTAATCTTTAACTACATGCTTGTTTTGTTGTTTTTTTTCTAAAATGTTTACGCCCTTTTTTTGTATAAAAAAGAAACTTGAAAGTCAGTAGCTGATTTTAAAATCAGATAAATACATTTTGCTGTCCAGCAACAAAGCACAGAGCTTCAAGTTTGAGCTCCTGGCTTGTAAGATTTGAGGCCTTTCTGCTGCCTATGAGTCATCAGGGTGAAGAGAGGACATTTTTTTTTTTTTTTATGGAATCGATTGACCTATCAGCTGTTTTTTGTAGGCTCTCTATTTATCACTAGAGCATGGGTGGGGGTCGAGAAGGCGGGGGTCCTGGTGGACCCGGGGGTGTGCGAGTTGGGGGTGGACACGGAGGTGGTCGTACCATCGATGGGGGTGCCCTTGCAGGTGGTGTGGTGCACGAGGGTGGTGTGGTACGGGGCCCTCTTGACGGCGGCTTCGTGCGGGGAACGGAGTAAGAGACCAGAGGTTGCTGTTCAAAAGACGGAGGAGCGGGTGGAGCCGAGGGAGAGCAATCTGTGTGAGGAGGGGCCCGATTGTTTGGGGTGGACTCTCCATCTTTGACCCGCTGAAAGCGAATACAGCGGCCCTGCATGACAAACGGAGAGAGATGGTGGTTAAAAAAACCCCAAAACAACTACTACATGAAATGCTACACATTTCAAAGCAGAACGTAGATTAAAATACAGTGCATCGCTGTGTACTGGCACTAAGCTTTTAAGAGCCACCAGACAAAATGGGTTGTGTGAGACTTCTCCCAGCTTTATTAACACAAGGATGTGTGTTTTAGGGTCTGGAGGACACACAGAGCTGCTTCTGTGTTCTGGGCACACCTGCACTACAATAGCTGTGATTTTAGCAAAGATGCTGAGTTATCACACAGGCAAGTACACACACACACACACACACACACACACACACACACACACACACACACACACACACACACACACACACACACACACACAGGGCTGCTTTTTCTGTTTCCCCTCCTCTTGGAACCTCGGTAGTGACTAGTCCTTTCTTGGCATAGAACAGAAAGTGGTTTATGTCTCTTATGTGCTTGACTTGAAGGAATGTAAAGGAAGGATTTCAATATCACCACAATAGTTAACAGAAACCATTTAGCATTTTAACATAATTTACAAGTCAGGGAGAATGGAACGCTTCTCTTATTGTCCTCTCTGTTCCTCTGCATAGCATCCCTCTGCAGACACACATGTATGCTCACTTGTCCTGCTCAGTCAGTGTGTGAAGTATGGAGAGTAGGTCTCTGTGTCACAGAACCTTGGTGGTCTGATTATAACACCTTATTAAACAGACAGGCCCTAAAGTCACACAGGGGCCATTAAGAGGGCCTCAGCAGCAGTAGCTTTGTAACTGCGGGGTCATTGTGTTGTTGTATGTGTGTATGAAGGGTGTGTAATTGATTGGGGGCAGGCCGGTTGGGAGGGGGTGCTGACTGCTTTGGTGTTGTTGCTGGGCCACTGTGAAAAGGCCAGTTTGTGAGCAGCAGAGCAGCAGCACAACACCAGAGAGAGCATATGGACACAATGAGAGCACAAGCTCATGAATATGAGTGTGTTTGTGTGTGTGTGTGAGAGAGAGACTGTAAACATGCATCCACCAGAACATATGGCCTGAATGAAACCTCCGACTCACGAAAATCAGAAAGAGAAGTGTGGAAGGTTAAGGGGCTGGCTGCAAGAGTGCAAAAAAAAAAGAAAAAGAAGTGTGCTCATGAGAGCATTTTTCCACCTTTATTAAGGTGATATGTACATATATGAACTGTGTGAGAGGTCAACAATGAGTCACTTGTGATGGTCACTCTCCCTGTTTGCCCCTGTGACTGTGTAATATCTGTCACTACTTTATCACCCCTCTTGGCATTTGTTTACTTCTGAGCCTCAACTCCTTTGCAGGAGAAAAACAAAGCCCTGAAACACCTCCAGCATCCCTGCTTGCACCACTCTTCTGACAGACACACACACATATAAAGCAGATTGTTTGGTACGCTTAAGGGGAACTCTCTCTCTCTCTCTCTCACGCGCGCACACACACACACACACGCACGCACGCCACCATTATAGTAAAGAAAACAGGAAAAAGAGGAGTGGAGACACATCTGACCTGACAGCTCTGCCTGTCACCTCGCATGACATTACAGCAATTCACTCACATAAGGAAAATGCTCCGTGCGAACTCATGAGAGTTAACGCACTTTATTGTGAGTTTGGGGTCGGTACAGTGCAGTTCTGTAATGTCACATTTTGAGATTTCTCCCTCCACATAAATGAACGTAAAAGGGCAATACTCAGCGCATTTAAATGATTCCTACAAAACATTTTTGGTTACTGTGGATCAGTGTTTCCCAACAGCCCTATTATTTTATCTCAAGTACCCTTCCCAGAAACAACTTACACTGGCACTAAGAAGTAGTTCCCATGAAAACAGCTGACAACCTTTTCTGCTGATTATTCACAATACCACTGAAACAGATGCTGCTGATAAAAGTATTTTTTTTAAATTTAAACTTCCAGTGAGCAAAATGAACTCTGGGTCACTGAAACACTGTGCTGTCTGTTGTGGTGGAAGAAACTTAAGACATACACAGATGTGTGAGAAATTATTGAAGAATTCCAAACCCTTGACCTTCACACTGAGGAGTTCGAGTGGCCCTATTATGCTTTGGGAGGGAATTTTGCTGAGATTGGTTCTGTACACTTTCCCTTTAGAGGAAAGAGTCACTGTAAAGTGTATCCTAAGTGGGAGTGTTCTCTTATTGGATTGTTTGATTTGGATGAAAATAATGTGACCCATGCATCAGCCTAGCTGAATGCCTGTGGGAGATTTGTTGTGATGTGTTATCTGTGATGTGAAGACACTTTATTTCTATTTTTCATTTAACATTTCAAATCTGGGTAAACTAATACTTTCAATAATGTGACAGGAAGA